>JAUZST010004575.1:0-16214 GCA_034779995.1 Parotocinclus haroldoi | reverse complement strand
TATATGGACTTTGTGACTTGTGAGAGCTGGTCGAATGGAGGTCAAGAAATAAATCAAAGGGATAGCATCCTTGACTGGGCTTGTGCCTCAGTGTTTACTCTCAACATCTCACGTCTTGGTAATACACAGCCCTGGGTAAGTTCTTTCCAGGGAACAATGACGTGGCCGGTACCCAGAGCTCGGTCAGTTTACTAAACGGCTCCTGTACTTAGGCAGTATTTTGGTTAAGACACACTTGTACAGGGTCATGTTGAATGTGGGTAGGTGATGTAAAACAGGTCTTGCTTATTCAATGTCAGTCCTTCAATGTTTAGGATTTTGTATATTTTTAGATGCTCCACAATCTTGCGTCGATAGGAGTAATGAGTTAGTGATTTGGTTTTCTGGCTTGTTTCAGTAAGAACTAATGATTTCTGCTCCCCCAAATTCTCATCCTTTAATAACTACATGCATGTTAGTTTTGCAATTCTGTGACCTACAGTCTTATGTCAAAGTAGATGAATAAAGTTTCACATAACATCGATAGATGTTAAATACCGAAAAAATATGAACAATAAAACTTAAGTATGACAAATCGGTACGTCATTTCTTTAAAACCTTTAAAAAGCTATGAAACAAAATTTGCCATGTGTTTGGAAAACGTCTCCACTTTTTTATTAAGTTGAAGTCGATTAAGTTTGTTCTCTGCAGAGGTTATGTTAATGTCATGTAATGTAAGCATGTAATTTGAACAGTTTATTCATAAGACTGTTTAACTTGAATCGCTAAGCTTACTGTACACATACACCCTGTGTTCATATTTCATCCATGATTTTCTGGTCAGGGTCGTCCCCAGACAAGACAGGGCTCATGACTTTAGCGTGTCCTGGTCAGTCCACACGGACAGTCTTCTGGTATCACCTCCCTTAGGCATAGGCTTGAACCCGGATCAACAGGGAGGAGGCTTAGCATCTTAGAATACTGCATCACATACTGTATTGCTCCTAATTTACAGCACTGTTCCAAATGCCCTCATGAGATTTGTTGTTTTAGCAATGGTTTACGATCAATATCAACATACTGTCGACAGTTGGAGCCAAGTATTTCAAACTTGGCTTCGTCACTTAGTGATACTCTTTTCCACTGATCTTTATTCCAGTTGTTGTGAGTGTTAGCATGTCTTTTCACCGTATTCACCTTGTTGGTGGTTTCTTGGCTGCTACCCTTTCAAAAAGACTATTCTTGATCAAGTTTCTTCTGAATCTAAAAGGGTCAATTTTGCATCCTGATGAAGTACACACTGCACCCTATAGAAGCTGTTTTTTTCTGGGCTGTGTACAAATGTCCTGTATTTTCTTGGTTTATTTCACTAATAATTACATATATATGACGATTATACCATTGCTGAAACAAAACTATGTTTAATCGAATGCATTATATGTTATGCTTAGCTGGTTTGTTCCGGTTAATTAGACCTCTGTCATTTTGAATAATACTTAGTGCTTTTGTCTTCATTTAATATGTATTTAATTTTAATTTTGACATTGGACAGTCAGACCATTAAAATATTGAATTGTGTTAATCTGACACTTTTTATATGATGTTAATTGAAGTTAGTTTTCTTTGGGCTTGGTTCAAGAAACAAACAGTATTCTCAGCTTCGAGTGGCCAATATAAACTAACACTGTTTTTTTTATAACTGATTTCATGATCTTCATCTTATCTTGTTTAATGCAATCACAACACTTTAACGCGACTCAGGGCTGCCGAGGCGTCATTATTATCTAAACAATTGTTTCTAAATGCAAAATGTTCTTTTTATTAGGCACTTTATACAGTATGTGCAAGCTGCTTCTCGTGCACCGTGAGATGGAATGTGAGGGCAAAGCGTATAACGAATGGGTCTGAATCCATTCACTACAGGCGAATTGTGCTAGTGTAGGGAAAGGTGAAAGGGTGAAATTTCATATGCAAGTCTTAAAATGTGAGACTATGAAATAGTTTTGTATTAAGAAAATTGCCAACACCCTGAATGAGAACTGCTGCATGATGGATAAGATCATACAGCAATTTAACCGGACAGATTCCACTGGTCTGCATGGCTGTTGTCTCAGAAGGAAGCCTCTTCTATAGATGATGCTTAAGAGAGCATCTGTGGAGGAGCGAAAGGTCTCTAACCTCCACCAGCTCCGTAATGTCGTCATAGAGGAGTGGAAGATGATTCCAGTGGCAACCTGTGAAGCTCTAGTGAACTTCATGCCCAAGAGACTCAAGGCAGAGCTGGAAAATAATGACAGGTACACAAAGTATTGACACCTTGGGCACAATCGGCCGTTTTCACTTAGGGGTTTACTTACTTTTAGGTTTAGACATGAATGTTTGTGTGTTGAGTTATTTGGAGGTTATGGCAAATTTACACGTTCATACAAGCTGACTACTTTACAGTGTATCAAAGTGTCATATCTTCAGTGTTGTACCATGAAAGTATATAATAAAATATTTTCAAAAGCATGAGGGATGAACTCAGTTTTGTGAGATACTGTAAATGGTAAGTGCAACTGATAAAATGCAAAATGAGTGTAGAAATTATGTGGTGTTTCTACTATGTCCATCAGCTAGTCACTATACTGTAGATCCACAGGCAGAGGAGGGAAGTAGAGTATGTTACTGGTCGTGTTGTTACTTGCTCATTTTTTGTGTAAGTTTTTGTGTGTATTAATTTCCACTAATTTGGGATTGCGGTAGCCTAGTGGTCAAAGAACTGGACTCTGGAGCTGAAGGTCCAATTAAGTCCTGTATAAGGGCATCTGCCAAATGCCGTAAATGCAAAATGTGTAACAAGCTGTATTAGGTCTTCTTAAGTGTGTGTGCCCGCCCATTGTAAGTAGTACTCATTGTTTGGTCCTTCACTACCTGTATATTCTCTTTTGCATCCAATGATATAAACTGGTTCACATTCTCTAGTTGAGTCTCTGTTTCATCTGGCTGATCTTCCATGTTGTTTTTAATACTGTCAAGCAGTGCATTTTTGTGTTTCATCAAACAAAAGTATCAGATCCATCAAACCGGCCTTAAGTGATACGGCTTTTCCCTACTCAATTCATCACTATTTTCTGTAACTATTGTGATATTTTTTTTATTGTAAATTAAAAACATTATAAGCATGTAATTTGTTATTGATTTAAATAATTTACCTAATTCTGCTATAATTTAATATACTTTTAAGGATTTTTATTTAATTAACATGTAGGCCACTCATGTAAGGTCCCTTGTTGAGTCTTGGTCCTCCCAAGGTTTCTTCCTACCACCTTCAGGGAGTTTTTTTCTTTCCACTGTCGCCCTAGGCTTGCTCAACTTGGGATTGACCTTTTGAGATAATATAATATTGTAAATCTGATTTGAGACAATGCTCCATTGTAAAAAGCCTTATAGAAATAAATTTGACTTGAATTGAATTGAACTGAATGTGCATAATACTTGTGATTGCATTCGGGATGATGTGTAGATGGTAGCGTTCCACCTGTGTTTTCAGCGCTACAGTGCTACTTTAATTGGCTAATTATGAGACAAAACTAACGGTTCATACAAAATTCTTTGCCTCTAATAAAACAACTATTTTGACTTTGACCCAGACACATTTTCGCATTGTTTGCATACAGTTATCTTGTGAAAATATTTATATTGACATGTCAAAAGTCTGAAAAGTCTGTGTGACTATAAGAAAAGGTCTGGTCAACGTCCAATTGGTCAACGTCCTGTTTCAAAGAAAGTAATGCGGTTGGTAAACGGTGCATATCTGTATATATTTGACATCAGATCTGCTCACGTTTTCATTTTCTTTTGTTTCCGTCATTGTGTTGATATACCAGGCAGGTTGGGTAAGACGTAACGAATGGAGGTTGCAGGTACTTGAGTCGTGCACTTCATGCTGTTCTTGTACTCTTACACTTCCCTTTCTCTGTGCCCAGTAATGACACTTCTTAGAAGTCATACTTGGAGTTTGGCACCATCCTTGTTGGTGTTTATTGTGTCAACAGAGCACCTGCCGCCTGCCCTCGTCTCTCTGGCATTAGCACGCGCCACCATCATCCCCCACCCTACCCCCGCTCACCACTCCCTCATTTCTGCTCCCCGATCGTGTCAACAGTAGCCCAACAAATATCCACTGCTCCCCTGGCTTGCTGAACAGGAGCTGCATAAAAAGGGTTCATGTACTTTTCTTAAAATCATGCAAATATCGTAACTATGAATTAACTACACGCATGTTCTCGCTCGCACTCCTTATCTGGCGCAGCTTGGTGCAGTCTATGTTGTATGCAGGTGCAGGCGATGGCAGCAGGTGTTAAGACAGATTTATTGATTTTAATCATCTTCACTTGAGCAACAATTCTAGGAACGGAGCGCTAGAATATCAGGCTTGCCGAAAATGCCTGTGCTGCGTCTCCTCCAGTCAAAGGACCAACGGAAGATTTTGCGCCAAGAGAGATTTGGAGGAAAGACACAGTTGCAAAGGAAAAATTTACGTCAAACTGAAAGAAACTACCATCTGACCTTTATTTGCATAAGACTGACATTTAAGTGGTGTGTCTGTCAGACAGCCTCAGGGTAACGTTCTCCTTTCACTGGGGGCTTGTGGGGGCTTGCTCCACGATTTTGACAGCTTTTTAGTTCAGAAGCTTCTGTCAGCTCATGGTTACCCTTGAGTGCCCTGAAACATTACACTCTCCCTTAGAGATCAGTGCAGAAATCTAGTGTTATTCTAACGGAGAGTAAGCTACTGATAACTGATAACCAAAAGCGGCCTCACATGTTTTTGCTGTCGCTGCGGGGGGGGGTTACATCTGAGACCCGATCCCATGCTGAGTTGATGGAGAGTGGGTTTTGCTCTTGTAAACTGCACTCTTAAACCTTCTTCACCCTCCACCCATACAGCTGCAGGCTTCAACTGAAGCCCGTAGTCCACAACCCAACAGAGTCGGTGCGATCTAAGTTGAATGTGTCATCAGCATATGTAAATGTGTCTGGAAGCCATTTCAGACGCAATTTCATGTCTATTTTATTTAGGTTTCAAAGAACGCGTTGTTTTTCTTTGCAGCCTTTTTAGTTTGGGCAGTCATTCAAGTTTTATTCATGTCGCTTAATTCCACATTTGCAGGCCGATTTGAGTGTTTGTATAATAAACTCGTTTGGACCATTAGACCCCTGCTTACAACGCATTGCATGCTTGTGCCTTGTAACCACAACATAATTAAACACACACACACACACACGGGCATTGACACATGCAAAAGATTTAATAAAAATCTGCTCAGTAAAAATGTCATGTACAACTCTTCTTTTGTGTTAATGAACGATGCAGCTGGAGTGGCATTGATAGAGTAATTTCTTATTTGCATTTTTAAACCAAATGTTATTAGACAGTAACATAATATGACAGTTACAATTCATTTGGACTACAGTAAACATGCCGTTAAAGCCTACTGAAAAAAAGCACAGACAGTTGGATGTTGGTTCAGGCCAGCGCTGGCCTTTTCTGCTCTTCTGTAGGTTAAACTGGACAGAGATGGTTAAATGTTAGAATGGGCACAACTCACTCCAAATTTGGATGAACAGTTCGCTCCAGTAGCTCAGTGGTACAGCTGGAAACGGCAGTTCCTAAGGGCCCAGAATAGGCTAATAACATGTAGATTAGTACACTGCATTTGAGCCATTCTGCTAAATTGCTGCCATTTGTTTGTCATAAATACATTTTTTTTGTATGATTTTTCCTGAAACTCGTGAAACTTGTGCTGAATTAGCATATGCATGAAATGTAGCATTAGGGCACTGGGCACATTGTAATGATTTACCAAAATGTCTATAAAAACACACCTTGGTAAAAGGATGGTATGTTGAGACCACAGGCATAGTCTATCATCAACATCATCAAATAAAACAAAACAGACAGACGGAACAAAGAAAACCCAGACAAAACATATTTTTGGGATTCCAGTGATCTGCAGAAGATCCAGATTATACAGCCTCTTCTTGAACATGCAACTTGCGATTTGTTCCCTAATTTCAGAAGTGAATATATGTTGAGAAAAAACCGGGGGACATGACTAATATATGTAGTTTAAAGTAAAATATTAAGGATTTCTTAGGAGAAAAATTCTCCGACTGTGGCTGGCACATCCCAGCTTAAGCGTAACCTCTCCTGTGACCCTGGACCTGTTTTTTTTTTTATTATCCTTTTCTTTCAAAACATCATTTGCAATTTGCTGGTCTAAGCTGGTTTCTATCTTGATCTGGGCTGTTTTTTTTGCTGGGTCACTCAAAGTGATTGTAATTAGTAATAGTAATTGTTTATTGGTCAATGTTGTCTAATGTTACACCTGGACCACATTTGTTATTGAAATCTTTTATATTCTATAAGAAATTCTATAAATGTGTATAGTTTGTAATTAAAGTGATTTTGGTGAATCCTACATATGCTGTTAATATGAATTCTTTTTCCATCTTTGGATATACAATCATTCATTCATTAATTATCTTCTGCTTAATCCACACAGAGCCGCGGGCCAGCCGTTGGCCACTCTGGGCGCGAGGGCAGGAACAACCCTAGATGGGATGCCAATCTATCATAGGACACACACACACACACAGGGTCATGTACACAGTCACACACTTAGGCCCACTTTAGAGACACCAATTAACCTAACACACATGTCTTTAGACTGTGGGAGGAAACCGGAGTACCCAGAGTAAACCCACACAGACACAGGGAGGACATTTAGGCCGCTCCACCCTGGGACTAAACCCGGCACCTTCTTGCTGTGAGGCAGCAATGCTACCCACCGAGCCACCCTGTGTGGATATTTTGTAGTCTGGAAATGCCAAAAAGCAAGACAGCACATGTGCCAGTACCAACAATAATAATTATAATATTAAAGTAAAAAAATCCTCCTGTATCAGAATCAGTGTCGCTCGGACCCCAAAATGTGGATCGCCTTATCACTAAATTAAAGCGTTGGTTTCAGATGAACATTATAGTTTTCACATTATCGCATCACTTATTTTATATTTCAGTGAATTATGTAAGTGCATCAATCATTGTTTAATAAACTGACTGACTGACTTACAGGCAAGAGACACGATTTATAAGTGAGCATGATGCTAAAATATAATGAAAGAATTCTGTTTAATTAATATGTTTGTAGGAACGTAAATGCAATAATTGTTTCGTGTCTTCAGATGTACAATGTGATCATTTTGCCAGTTCATCTGATAATAAGATCACAAAATGTAGAAGATTAAGACGCTTCTTTTCAGTGTTTTAAAGTGTTTCGCAGTGTTGCTGTGCTTCCCTAATGTATTTTGAAACAAAAAAAAAAAACTGCATGAGCTTCACCTGCATTAACTGTACCCTTTGTTTTGCACTGTATGCCATGATATCTGCTAATCTGTTAATTAGAACTTGTCTGCTTCTTTGCTACTTTCTCACTTGCTTTCATTGTTTTGATTTGTTTTTATCCTTTTCCTTCGTTTGCTCTTCTCCTGCCCTGCCTCCCTCAGCCAGGCTATATAAGGGACCTGGTAAGTGTAACTGTTTGTCGGTTGGTTGTGCTCCTGTTTGTCTTAAGGTTGAGTGCACAAGTTTACGTACCTCTAGAACCAAATAAAACAAACCAACCATGTTGAAATGAAGGAATTGAATGATCGTGTGCCCCTAGCTTCATAGCTGCTCTGTCATCGTTGCAAATAACAAATACGGTTAAGATATTTTGAGTTGGAACAAATAAGGGCAGATAAATGTTTGCCTTGCTTTGCTTTTCCCAAAAGTGGTGTAGCTGTAGTAATATACTTTATATGGACAAAAGTGTTTGGACACCTACGAGTTACACTGTTATGAGTGCCTATGCTGTAATGCAGTATGTTGGTCCCCTGTTGCACTTGCCTTGATGCAAACCTTGCTATTTCCTCCAAAAGGTGTTCGATGGATTTGAGGTCAGGGCTTTGCGTAGGCCAGTGAAGTTCTTCCACACCAACACTGCTTTGTGCACTGGCGCACATGCCGGAGCAGAAAAGGAAGTTAGAAACATTAAATTATACTGTAATTGGCATCCAATAATGTTTTTGTATGCTGATGCATTAAGATTTTTAAGATTTTCTTGCACTGGAAGTAGGCTAATCCCTGAAAAAACATCCTATTAAAGTACCACTCTTAACTTCAGTATGCTTTCTCGATTGACCCATTCTTGCACAAATGTTTGAAAAGGCAGACTTAATGGCTAGGTGCTCTTATTTATGCACCTTTGAAACAGAACTGAATGAAAGTCCTAAATTTCAATGATATGTCCCAATACTGTTGTCTATATAGTGTGTATGCCCAGGGTTTGCCCTAAATTTTCCTCACAGATTACATTTTACATTTACGGCATTTACCATAACCACTAGGCTACCGCAGCCGCAATCACGGATCGTTTCCTTCTTGCCTTCTTGGTATAGATAATGCACTGCTCACAAAAATGAGGAGATCTTTCAAAATGAATACGAAGAAAATCCCACAAGAACCGTCGGTCAATCTGATCCTGTTCATGCCCCATGTAATCTTTTGCACTCAACACTAACTCACTTGCTTCAGTATCTTGACGTTCTACTAACTCATTGTGATGTAGTATAGTCATGTGTTCTCATCTCGTTTAGTACTCACCACAATGTTAACACTTGTTGGTTAGTAGGTGGTGGCGCCAGTGCTTTAAAAGTATTCTTCTTATTATTATTATTATATTTTGACATTGCTTTAGCCTGCTCTAGATGGCAGCAGCCCATTGCAGTCCTTGCTGTTGCACCACAACGGTTGATCCCTCAACCTGAAGCCCCTCCCTAATGCAGGACCAACCATGACTCCTAGCTGGAAGCAGCCTGTAACCAATGGTGTGCCACCCCGTATATCCATGCACTTAATAATCCGATAAGAAAGTAAATTAGATTGTCATTAATACGATCAAATATACGTGCACTTGAGAAATTAGATGATGGGGAAACCTTTGGGTTTATAATCGGATTTCTACTTTGCAACCACCCAGTAATCTCACAAAAGGATACGATGTAAACATTAAGCTTTTGTATAATAAAATTGCTCATTTCAACCTTGTGGGGCTTCGCCTGCTTGCATGCGCAGAGTAAGATCTCAAATTTGAGAAATGAGATACTTGCACTGAGAGATCTGACTACTGAGGTAAAATACAACTATTCTTACCAGATTTCATACTCTAAATTCTAGCACTTAATCTGATCTGGGTAACCGAGCATGCTATTTATATGACCACCATTAGATAACTGAATAAATCTGATCATGATCAGATTACTAAATGCATGTATGCACACTCGGTATTAGTAATATATGGTAGAAGTCTAAAATGGAACATGACGATTCTGGGCAGCGTGATGCAACATCCCTCAGTCAGTCTGGGTTTTCCCTGACTCACGAGTCACAAACTACCACAGCTCTAGTGTGGTTAGAAGTGGTTAAAGTGCAGTAAAGGAATGCCTTTTTGCCTCATCATCACCAGTCACTTCCTACTTGGTAATAGTTGTTGAATACATAGCATAAAGGGTCATGACCGCTGCTTCACCTCCTCAGTGTTTTGTGTGTGTGTGTGTGTGTGTGTGTGTGTGTGGGCGGGCGTGCATGGGGTTTGATGTAGAAGGACATGTGTAATGAATATTGCTGCTGAATGCCTTTTGTTTGTATTCTTAGATCTCTGCTCGTATCCTGGAGGCCCATCAGAATGTGGCCCAGATGAGTCTCATCGAAGCCAAAATGCGCTTCATCCAGGCGTGGCAGTCGCTGCCCGAGTTTGGAATCACACATTTTTTGGCCAAGTAAGCACCAGTCTTGTTAATATTTTTTTAACCAGTCTCTAAACTCTGATGCCTGTGAATATGTTGTGCATTAGGTGAAAACAGACACTCCCTTGAAAGTCTTTATAATTTCCATTGCACTTAAAGGGACATTCTTGTCAAAATAAAACAGTAACCATCGATACACAGCGTAAACACACACTCCCAGACATCTCTAGAGCAAGATTTCCTGGTTTTCATGGAAATTTCCCTCGTTATGCCGTATTTTGAAGGATTAAATATATTACAGGGAATTACAACCACTAAAGGAGGAGATATTTGTAGATTGGCCATTTGAGGTTTTTTTTTTTTTACAGCTGCTTCAGCTGTCCAGCCATGTACAGTACTGCCCAAAAGTCTTAGGCATTCTGTATTCATCAGTTCTCACTGGATGCTGCCAACAGGATGCTTGTTTGGATGCGTGTCTGGACTTTTCATTCTGGAATATTTTCAGTACAAGCATGATAACCGCTCCATTAGGGCCAGAACAGAGAGACTGTGAAGGAGTTCTTTGCCCTCAGCTTATTTGAACATTAAACGTGTAATGCAGAGGGATCATTCTGCTCAAAACACAGACACACAGCCACTTTATATTGTTTTTTTTTTTTTTTTACATTTTTTTAAAATATAATTCACCATTTGCACTGGATTCATTTTTGCATGTATATTACGATCCTATACTTTAGTCACTTTAACTATTTGTTAGCATTTAGAAGTTATGTGTAAGTTGTAATTATAAATTAGAATTCAAATACTTGCATTGACAATGGAACGGGCACATCTCATTCCAATATATATTTGTACCTGCTACAAATTTATATGTGACAAATAAATCTGAATCTGAAGCTCCAGTAGCATTACTGTGTACAGTGCACAAACCAGTGCTAACAGTGGTCCAGTACCCAAATAGTAACTGATCTTTGGTGGTCCTATGGAGATCCTGACCATTAGAGATCAGAGTAATGGGACTAAAAGTGTGTAGGAAAACAGATGAAGTGCAGTCTGTTATTGTAGAACTGCAAATGGCTTCTATATGGTAAGTAGAACTGGTCAAATGGACAGTGAGTGTAGAAACAAAGATGTGTCCCTAATAAAGTGATCAGTGAGTCTAGCTAAAATAACCTGTATGGGTAAAACTGATTGTGGAACAGCTCTCACAAATGAGTCCGGAAACAAGGTTTGATATGTAGTCCTGTAATGACAGGAAAAATTACCAATAACAAATCCAAATATTGCATAAATTGGTGAAAAACCCCTTGAGAGCAAAACTGATGGATGAATTTTGATGCCAGTAGAACATTACTTGCCCACATGCATATATGTGTGTATGCAGCACCGTCTTAGGCCAGCATTACATTCACCTAATAAATCAGACAAAAGCTGCTATAGGCTGCAGTGGCAAATAAATGGTATAACCTCCCCTTACATTTGAACAATAGAGTTAACTTTACTGCAGTAGGAAGAAGTCATTTTCTTTTTCGGAAGTGTCTTTTTTTCCCCCCAAGGTGAACAGGGTGAAATGAGAAATTCCAAATTACTGGGTCCAGTCATTGGCAATATGTTATATTATATTATATTTTTTATACCATGGCTAAAACAACAAATCTAATGGTTAGCAGCTTTGCACAGTACTGTCGGTAGTCTTAACCATTCCATTAAAGGGGGCAATAATAAACTTCTCTTTGGCACTGTGTGTGTGTGTGTGTGTGTGTAAAGGACAGGTGGATTTTTTTTGTGTTGGATATCTCATTAAATCTGCTATCAGGAAATGGATAATAAAACCATTTCAGCTTCTTTCTTCTCTTCTTGTTTACCACAGTGCATATACTACAGTCATTCCTCAACTATGGCTTTTATTTTTGATTTAAAGGTGCTTCTATTTCTGGCCTCTCCCTGACCACACTGTAACTTAAGAGGATCAAAAACAAGTTAATCTTTCTTGTGTTTTGACCTGTAGAGAATGTGCTCTTACATTTAAGCTTGAGGTGTGTGACATTTACTTTGTCTTTGACAGTGGTCCTCAACTATTGCAGATAGAATATTTCAAGCCCCCATTCTGACACATGTACACATCTTTTGCTTCCAGACTGAATTTATTTTAATCACCGTAATAAATAGTAAATAAGGTGTACAAACGGCAACCTCTCACTAAACAAAACAAAACAAAACGCCGTGACGAATCACAATTACATGTTTAAACCAACCTTCTACCTTTTCTACCTAAGAGTGAAGGATATAAATCAAAGATGAGTGAAGAAATGGAGGATGAAATACACAGGCAATTTAATAAAATATGTTAAATAGGAACACCTTGTTAATTATGCAGAATTTGACAAAGCTAACAAAGTTAAAGAGATTATAAAAACCTGTGAGAATGCAGAGGCAGGCACAAGCTTACAGCCCCTGCTGTCTGTCTTTAACAATGAAGAAGCTTCTAATTAAAAAAAAAAAAGTTAAAAAACAAATAAAACAAAATTTTATAATATTTATAAATATTTATAATAATTAACGGAAATTTAGATTTAAAATCAAACAAAATATGAATCGGAGTATAAGTATGTATTCATGTATACATTTATAAATATGAAAAAATGTATGAATGCATAAATATGAATCTATGAATGAAGTAAACTGCAATTATTGCATATTTATCTTAAGGAAGTAAATAAGACCCGTTTGCTCACGTTTAAACTCCATTCTATTATACCACCAATGATGTCATTAGTAAGCAGCAATTAATATCCAATTAACACCTGATTTTTTGCAAACACATTTTAAAGGTTGCAACATCTAATTATCATTAGCGATTAAATCAAGGAAAAATTAAGATGATCACATGATTTTTCCTCAATATCACACTCCCCTACCATTAAACACTTTTAACTTAGGGCTTGGCACTAGTTAATTTAACGCTGGAACGGATGTTTATATTTAATGGTGTTTTTGTTTGCAGGAATAAAATAGCCCATAGGCTGCTATCACACTTTTTTCTTTGTATTTTTATTCATCATGAATGTCGTCTGTCTAAGGTTCCAAGGCAGTAAGCGAGAGGAACTGATTGGCATCACCTACAACAGATTGATCCGCATAGACGCCAGCACCAGGGACGCCATCAAGACCTGGCGCTTCAGCAACATGAAGCAATGGAACGTCAACTGGGAGATCAAGATGGTATGACGTCCGCTTCTCTCAGAAACCCTTCCGAGAGTCTTTTTTACCTCCTCGTGTTCTCACCCCAGTTTCTCACCGTAGGTCACAGTGGAATTTGCCGACGAACCCAGCCTGTCGTTCATCTGCGCCGAAGTGGACTGCAAGGTGGTGCACGAGTTCATCGGAGGCTACATTTTCCTGTCGACGAGAGCCAAGGACCAGAACGAGTCTCTGGATGAGGAGATGTTCTACAAGCTCACTAGTGGCTGGGTCTGAGAGGGAGCAGCTCTCCACCCAGTGACAGGGATGGGGCGGCGTGGGGGACCTGAAATATCCCTTTTATTATTTGTCTTTTGTGTTCTGATTTCTAACCATGCCAAGAGTCTGGTCACACCGTGATTGTTTGAAAGCTGCCACTTTTTTTGCGTTAATGCTTTAATGTTTAGAACACTAACGAGCTGGCTTTGAGGACGATCACATTGTTGTCTCTCTGCCAAAAGGCCTCCATCTTTCTGACTCTGGTTCCTGAAACAAGCAGCTATTCTTACAGAGTCTGTCCTGTCACCACTGCAGCGTCCGTTTGTGCTTTAATGCTTCTATTTTATGGTATAGTTTTTTAGGAATTGTGTTTTGGGGCTGTCAGAGTGCTTGTTACTTTTTCACGTTCGGGGTGGATAACACTACCCTTGGTGGCAGTAGCACATTTTTTTCATGAAGGAATTTCAGTGCCTGTTTTTTTTTTTCCCCTCTACAAGAGCGAGGCAGGACTGCTTGGCAGTTTCTGCGCTCTCAGAAATCGAAACACTAAAAGGTCTTTTAACTACGTTTATTTTAGTATGGTCAACTGACCTGAAGAATGCAAGCACTTCTACAGAGCAGGGTGAAGGAACGTCCATATGTGAATAAGCTTTAGCGTGTTTTACATTGCCTTTCTTCTGACCTCCTGTGGTGGGCTTTTTGAGGTTGCTCAGCATGAAATCGTTTAACCATGTTCACCTTCAGTGGATGTCTTTTTAAAGGCAGTATTCGCCGGGTTTCTTCATCATTTACTCTTGCACATATTCACTATACTGAAGGCAACACGACGAAGGATTTTAATATTAACGCGCTAGTTAGGCTATCCTAAGCGACCTCTCCATCTCGAGGACAATGGTAATGGAGTTTGGTCGTGCTTTTTGTTAGATTATTCAGTCTAAAGTGAGGATGACTTCATGTTGCTGATTCTTGGCTACAAGCAGCACCGCGTCGAGTTTGTTTGACATTCTTGTACAGCCTGCTCGTAATCGTTCACATTTTATCCTAGACCATATAGTATTATTCAAAACCATTATATTATTATGCACCAGCAAGAGGTCACTGTTTTAAGGCAGCACATGCAATGCCCAGTGTATGAAGGAATGCAAAATGAAGTATTAGTTTTTGTAACTAATGTAAAAACACAATTTTATAGAATTGTACAGGTATTGTTTTGTCGCTGCTTTTTTTTTTTTCTTCTTCTTTTTTCTTCTGGAAGTGCGTCCTTTCCTTTCCAGAAGCGAACGAAAAAAGCCATCCTTAAACATTGCCTGGTTTGATGCGCCTGCCAGTGTTAAGGTCTTACTGATTTTTTTTTTAATGAAAGTATATATAAATCTATATATAATGCCATCAAGCATGTCTCAAGCTCCAGGTTGGAGTATTTTTAACGTGTCATCACTCCCATACTGAAGGGCCTTAAAATTTTCTGTTACATTTCTAACCCTAAATTAAACACTCTGCATATGTATTTCATCTTTTGCATAGATGGATGTGCCAATCTTTTTTTTTTTCTTTTTTTAAAAAGAGTATATGATTTTTGTCAGCACTCATCGATTAAGTATTTTCAGCTCTTGGTGCCTTTTATAGCAAACACCTCATGTTACTATCAGTTTTCTACGTAGTCTGATGTGAAGGATGATTTCAGGAGTTAAATATTTGGTGATGAAGGAGAACCCCTTGGAGTTTGAGACGGTTTGCTGTAAAACTGAAGTCAAATTAAAAACTAGCTTATCACATCTAAGTTTAAATTCATTTTTGTGTGCCTCGGGTGTTCTGGGCGGCAGTGCATGGCCTGCTGTTTTAAGACTGTAAAAATGCATTTATTTTAAAAAATAAAATGATTTTTATTTAAATTCTTTATTTGCTGTGTATGTGCTGTGTATTCCCGTGATCCGTAACCAGCAGATGTCGCCGTCTGCCCACTTTTTTATTGTGTGTCCAACCTGATCTGACCTCCAATGTTCCTTATCTGCTTGTCTCCTGCAGAGCAAAGGGGAATGAGTTCCTCTCCACCAGGCAGGCACACATCCTGAATTTGGTACAGTGACACCTGATGAGGGCACCAGTGACAGAGATAAGGAGAGTAGTTGATATGGGAGTAGTTGGTAGGTGAGCTTAATATTTCAGACCAGACAGAATTTCTGTGGATTGGCCTGTGTTATATATGAAGCTTTACTATACTTGCATTATAAGGAACTATAAGTAGAATATGTACATGTAGTTTACAGTCTGGATGTTGCCTGAACCACTTTTATGGACCAGAGGTGCTTTATAGGACACTGTAGTGCACTAGTATTGACCAAATAGCCTAGATATTGCAGTGTTTCCCATATGTTAATACATTTAATATCATCATTGGCCACCACATATATACAGGGTGAGTTAATAGTCACAGGTCAGTGCGTTCTGCATTGTGGACTTTTCACAAAGGCTGCCAACGCTCTTGTTGAGGTTTCTTCATCAGTTACGGTCATTGGACGATCACTAGGTTTCTTGTCGTCCAGATTTCTGGTTTCGCTGAATTTGGCTATGAGGGATGTAACAGTGCTGTGTAAAATAGGTGATTGTTCTGGGGGTTGGTTGTGATATGGCAACTGCAGTTATCTGGACATCAGAATCATCAATTCTATGTTCAGTTACCTCTGATGAACAGTTTTAAGATATAAGGTTTCTGTGTTGATGTCTTTCGATTCACAAGAAATATTGCAAATCTAGTGGCAATCGATTTCTGAGACAATTCTGGTCATCTTTGATATGCAACACGACCACGTTCCCATAGGAAAAACTTTGATCCAGCATGGCGGCTTTCAAGGTGGCAGCCATGTTCCTGTGGTAGCCTAGCGGTTAAAGTACTGGACTCTGGACCAGAAGGTCCAGGGTTCAAATCCCACCTCTGCCAAGCT
>JAUZST010004574.1:0-16214 GCA_034779995.1 Parotocinclus haroldoi | reverse complement strand
CTTCCTGACTTGCTTGTTTGCAGTTTATATTTACACCATTTGTCAGATGCTCTTTTAAAGACCAACATACAACTGATCTAGGATCTGAAACTACAACCCTCAGACTGAGCCAACTGTGTCTATATACCACACCTGACCTGACCGAAAGTCCCTGCTGTGATGGACCAACTTGGCAGACTGCTGGGCCACAAATATATTTAATCTCTATATAACTTGGTCTTCACAGCTAGATTTTCAGTATAACAATTAAATAATTACAAATAATGTACACAGGCATAAATTGTCAGGTTATAATGATTTAACTGTCAATTGAAACATTTTAACACGCCTCACCACAAAAGTAGGTGACTTAAATGGTTAAGCTCTTTTGAAAACTGTTTACACACTTTGTGCTCAAAAACATTGTGTTTAAAAGGAAAAAAGTTGGGGTGTAAAGAGGTAAAACTTATTGTGATTTTAACTCTTGTGACTGTAAGCCAAACACATGCAGTAGCTTAAAGGAAGGGCCTAATTACAGGCCAATTAGAGCTGCCATTTTTAAGTGAATGCCCAGGGGATCACCCTACTACCTGCCTGAGTTTGGCAAATGGGAGTCCTTGGCAGAGGCGGTGACCCCCTGAACCACACTCACATCCAATCTCCCTTACTGCTGCACCACGTGACCTGCCTCATGCAAATCGGATCTCCCTGGTGAGCCATGGATAAACTGTAGCCTAATTAAATATTTTTAACGATGTGAGTAATTTTTGCCGAGGGGTGGATTCAGGGGGAAAAATTAATATGAGATCACAAAAGATGTTCCCGGCGTTGATTCTGTAAATTAATGACTATCTGGCTTATGATAAAAAGCACACTGCCAAGAATGAGAATGAAGTCGGCAAAGGCTTACTTTTATTTGTCTAATAAGCGAACGCTTTCAGGAATGAGAAGAAAGCCTAAAAGGCTTCTGGAACATTTCCATGGGTGGTGGGCTGACTTCACGACATGAAAATGATGGATGGCACAGAGGCTGCCAAGAATAGGGCTGAGGGGTAATATTTGTCGGCAATGTCTTTTAATTTCATAATTCAAACAGCTACGGTGTTCAGTGTGTCTGTATGACGCCCCTCATCTCTGGTCCTCTGGCATCTCCAGACAAGGGTGTGAGCTAAGCCGTTCTCATCTTAGCTACTCTATTGCCTGGCTGAGGCTATATCTATCACAGCCGCACTCCTTAACTGGTGAGAGCATTCTCCAGCCCACTCGAGTGTTACATGGCTCAGATTACAGTAACCTTTAACTGGGCAGTGACAGACAGATAGGCTGAGATTTACTGAAAGAGCACTTTGCTTCTCTCTCTCTTGCGCTTTCTCTCTTAGTACTGCATTGTGCCGCTTCTTCACAGGGCCTTAATGTTCATTGCCCAATTTAAAGTCCATCACTTCAGGAAAAATGAAATGCAATGCATAGTATCCATACTAGACACATCATCCACAACATGTCTTGTCAATCAGTCAGTTAGTAAATCCATGAAAAGAAACGCCTAATGCTAAAGTGCTGGTTGAGTAATGGCAAGTGCCTTTTCACTATTCCAATGAGTATCAATGAGTACTCCAATGAGTAGATTACTTTCATGGTAAAGCCTACGCAACAGTGAGAAAAAATAGAACCTTTAACTATTAACTTTGAAGGACAAAAAGGGAAAACTTCCCCCAGTGCTCCTTTCTCCAGCCTGCCTGATTTTTATCGAGCCCCACAAAGCCTCCTTAGATCATCTTAATCCACTGTGGCAAAGTAGCTGAATATGAGATTCAGATTGTCTTAGAAATTCCAGGCTACCAATCAGCTTTTTGACACCGCTTTTCTCTTCAACCTTCAGAACTTGTGACAGCAAAGACCAAAAGGCAATGCGCAAAAGTCAGCACAACTGGTGAATTCAGCACGCTAGCTACTTAAGTAACAGAACAAAGACAGTTTCTAAGCAACAATTTCTAAGCACATAAATGTTTGGTATATATTGCATAATACTCTATAAATATTTGGTTTTCAATGTCAAATTAAAAAAAAAAAAAATTTGTTGTAATCACAGGTAACATGACTACTTTGTAAATCTACATGGGTGGAAGTGTACCTTAGATTTGGGTTGATGGGTGAGATCTAGTTAGTGTGTTAAATATGGATTGTGAGTTCAGACATAATTCTATTTGAGTAATAACATAACAATTAAACAGAATATTAATCAGAAACCCACAACTCACAGATACATCTAAGTAATCACCTACAATTATAGCATAATCTATTAAATAAAAGTTGAGTATTTATCTAAATGTTCACTGCTGATGCACTGCTTTCAAATGGTCTGCACTATTTCATTGTTCAGCCTTGACCTTTCGATCTAGTTCGTCTAAAATCAAGTCAGTGGAATTAAGGTCAGGAAATTTTGTAGGCCATGTCATCACTTTTCTTCTACTTCTTTCTTCCTTAGAGTTATGACAGGGCATGGGCTAATGCTTAGAATCATTATGCCTGCTGCCCTTCTTAAACCAGAGGGTATGAAAAACACCGGTTGTCCATTGGGTTCAGGATTTGAGTAACTCAGACCTAACAACACAATTCCAAACCAGAATGATGTTATACATTCAATATATACTTTATGAGGAACCACTTGTGGATGCAGTTATCAAGACAATACCAATCATTATGCGGTCAGAAACTTTTAGTAGACTACAGATCAGCATCTGTGAGTGGAAAAAAATTGTCTACAGTTTTTACACCTTTAAGCTGTAACAACACTTTCAAGCTGTAGACATAATGAGTAAGGTGGCACAAAGTGTACACTGTGTTTAAAATCCGAGTGACACTGCTACACCTGACGTAGTCTTACCAGCATACCAATACTAGTACCAAGTAACATAATATAACATAAAACTACCATGTCAGTGTTGCTGCATTCTGAGAATTATTAATATGATAACCTAAACAAAACATTGTCAATGTTTAGCAGAGTGTACCTATATTTTAGACGTACAACATAAAATGCCAGTGAGTGTGGGTGTACCTACTAAAGTTAATGAACATAAAACTTCCTCAATAATGCTTTCCCTACATTTCTTGGGCCAATCAAACCTATTAATTATATTCTGATAGCCCAATAAAAGTATATGACCCATTAGCCCTGGCTCCCAAATTCTACTTAAAAGAATTAAAAGTGAACACTTCCCTATAGTTTGAGTAATTCAAATGTCTGCAGTCAACCTTCAGTTGTTAAACAAGGTCTGCAATTTCTCTAAGAATTAAATCTTTAACTAATCAGAATACTACTACTAATAAGAATATTAAAATTAATATGAATAATCTGGATTGTAAGCCAGCATTTGTGCTCCTATATTGGCTTTTGAGTGTGTTAGAGAGTCCAACTGTGTACTTAAGCAATATATAAAAGTGGTAAATCAAAATATCTAATAAAACTGCAATTTAATTATTAATAAATGACACGCACTAAGGTCAAAATGTATTTTTTGTGAGCTGTATATGTTCAGAACACAGACAAGGATGAATGAAGGTTAGAATGAATTGTGAATTGTTTCTACACTCACTTACGATTAGACCGCAGAGTCTAATAAAGTGCACAGTGAGTGTACACTCCAGCAGCACTGCTGTGTTAGCAAAACACACTAACACTGCACCACCACTAACAAAGTATGTGGAGAAACAGAAGGACCTCAGCCTGTAATTGCTGATGTTGAAGGCACATCTGTATTGTAAGTGGAACTGATAAAGTGGACAGTGAGTGTAGAAACAAGGAGGTGTATCTAATAGAGTAACTGGTAAGTGTATATTATATTCTTATGCGATTTCATGATCCAAATCTAACTCTTTCCAGAAAATGGTTTGGACAGTATATATTTGGACAGCGACTTTGTTCTTTTTATATTGAGTGGAATGCTGCATCTCTGCCACGTTTAATAAATAATGCTATTAAATAAAATAAAATAAAAAATTAGTACAAATAAAAAAAGTAAAATACAGATTTTTAACACACTTTTTTTCCTCTGTAATACTGGGCTAACCTCTGTCTACTGTGCTCTTGCCCCCTCTCTCTGCCCACTGAATGGCCTGTTACAGATCACTGGCCACTTTGAAAATCAAGAAAATGAAAATCAACTGAGGGAGAATCTGTGCCGGCAATGACACGTCTGTCCCTGTGGTCACATCCCAGTGCCTCTCCATGAGTGGGAAGTGTCATGGGTGGAGGAGGAAATCTAGGATTCCAACATAACTCTTTTTGCTTTCTGTGCATTGCGGCCATTGTGATTGTTTGCTCTCTAAATCCTCTCCTCACAACAGCCCAGTCCAAATTAAATCACCAACAAAATAAAATGCAGCCAAACGCTCCCTATTAGGGTCCTTTGGAATAGAGTTTAAACATCACTCGCTGAGTCAATGCTCAATCTCTCTCTCTCTCTCTCTCTCTCTCTCTCTCTCTTTCCCTTACTTGTTTGTTCTAGAACATCATTCTCTGTCCTTTTACTGAGAACACTTATCTATCCCCCAACCAGCTGAATAGCTCCTACTGCTAAAAACATGCATGTATGAAACGAAATCAATAAACACTCATTTTCTTGTAAGAGTTTCATATTAATCGGAGAGGCAGAGTGTGAGTGGTAGATTGGAGGATGGAGATGGGAAACACCAGGAGGCTGCCATGAGCCCTTAATGAAACCTCCACCCTCCTCCTCTTCCTGACTCATCTTCATCTCCTTCTTCCTTCATATTCTCTCTCTTTCTATCTCTCACTCACTCATTCACTCATTCGCTCACACTCCCTCTCTCTCTCCCTCTTTCTCTCCCTCTCTCTCTCCCTCTCTCTCTCTGGATGAGTTCTCATGCTGATCAAATACAAGCAGAAATGACCTTTTGTAGTTGTGGTCAATTTTCTCTCCATGGTCCTGATAAATCCAGACATAGCACAATCACAGGCCATAAATCTATGTCTGTTCCCTGCTGCGCTGAATTGATGAATTATTGAACAGGAGGGAAGAGCTCACACAATACACACACATACAATCACGCACAGTTGCAAACATACACATAGATACACATCTTGGTGCACACTCACTCCACTACCGAATCCTTCTTTGCATTTTGATCCTTCTGTGGGAGCAGGTTGGTCCAGAACTGCTACAGGCTTGTGTATCAGATATGTATAAATATTTTAACCATCATCCACAATTAATTTCATATGAAAAAGAATGGCAGCGCATCACTTCACGTGTTGACATCAACACTGCATATCAAAAGGCATACTATCAATTTTCCTGAGTGTTCTGATTTGACGCTGTGATAAATACCATTATAGCACTATATTTTTACAATATTGTCTCAGCATATATTGGGTATTTATCCTTTTTATTTCTGCGAGTTACGCCTCTGAGCTTTGGTTTATAAGGTCATGTATGAATGTCTAGAAAAGTTATAAGAGCGAATTTATTACAGTTGTTGTAGTAAATATAGTAGTAAGTATAGTAGTGAAATATCAGCCAATGTGAGTACGAGTCTCTATTTGTTTCACATGCTTATATTTTGCGTGCCAAACTCACTGCTGTCTGAGTTAAAACCCCAAGAGGGATCGACTCCAAGCGTTACAGCACCTATTCAGTATTCATTCTGGCTTTGCTTCTCCAGTGTTTTCAGTGCTTGTTTTTGAGTTCAAGTGCTAAACACAAGTGAGTTATTACTGTATTTGCATTTATTTATTATTGTCAAATCGAAACCTGAAAGTATGGTTTATGACTTTAGTAATGTGAAATTATTTAATAATAAATATTTGGAGCAGCATTTTGACTTAATAAAATAATACTTGTGCAAACTATAGCTGTATATACTTTAACGAAGGAAAAATTTGATTTACTGTCAAATTTGTGAACGGAATAGTTAGTTTGTTTTTTTTACACAATCACGAAAACATGTAATATGCGCAAAACATGTATTATGCAACTTTTTTTCTAGCTACAATTTGCTACATGTCTACATCCCGATTACATTCAATAGTCTGAAATTAGACAAGTACTAACACAGCATGTCTATGCAATACAAAACTGTTAATATTAGACTATTATATTAGTAATTGTTTGTTTGGTAGTAAACATGATGAGACATTGGAACAGCGATACACATATCTGTTTGAAAGATGATGCTTTTGCATTCTTATCTGGTATTGGTATAAAATTAACAGAAAACATACTTATGTATTCATTCACTCAATCAATTATTTGGAAGTCTGTTGGTTTCACCTCCAGCGAGACACATGGTCACACTCATGACAACTGAACACAGTGACAGAGCTCTCGCAGTAGAAACCATCACTAACTTTATGTCTATCCCAAAACAAACACAATACTGCTACTAAATAAGATATAGGCAGATGTTAATGAGTATAACACACATATTTAGAATATGTTCACATAGTTAATCAGCAATTACTAATGGAAAAGGACTGCAATCAGGACTTTTTACATTAAATACAAGCCAGGATTAAAATGTTTACAATTCAAATGTATAAATGTATGGGATCAATACAAGATGGAAGGCCTGCAAACTAAGAGACACAAATGACCTGATAGATTTGAATTATGTCTTACAAAGTCTGACAAAGTGGTTACTTGGTTGCTACCCCTCCAAAAATACTATTCCTGATTGAGCTTTTTCAAACTGTAGAAGGGTAAACTTTTCATCCGATCCTGAAGTTGCCAGATGCTGCTATTGCTATTGTGTAAGTGGAAATTTTAATACTGTATACAGATTTTCTGCATGTTCAGGTTGCATTCAAATAAAAATACAGAGAAATAATTGTACATGGTCATTATAACGTTGCTAAAACAATGTTATATTTAAAGATGGCCTATGTATTGTACAATTGAGTTGTACAATTGTTTATTCCTTAATACAATGCTTTTGTATTGTTTTCCCAGATCCTGCCTTAAACCATGTCACCCCACTCTTTCTACCCCCACTCCAATCTCTTTACCTTAGTTACTCAGTTCAGTGTCTTAAGCAGAAGGACGCTGTTGTTGCTGGGTGAGTGAGTTTTGTGATTTATGCTGTGAGACCTGCTGGCACCAGGGCACCTTGAGGAAAATTATAAAGATCTCGGTGTACAAGGGCCCCAGCGCAGGAGATGATACAGTAACTGAAGTTTATATGAAACATACAGACAGACAGACAGAAAAATAGACATACACACACACACACACACACACACACACAAATAGACATAGACACAGGCATATACGCACACGCGCACACACTTTGTCCTTTATTAATTTCCAACCATTTAAGAACCAGCTCACATTGACACCACATCACCTTAAGAATCCCTTATTACAGAGTAATAATTGCAGGACCTAATAGTACCACATGTCGGTTTGTTGTCACACATTCATATTTTTCAACTACAAGTATTTTAATTCTGGAATCAACCAATATGAATACCAGTATTGTTTGTATTAAATGTAGAAACTTCATCACTCAAGCACAGTTTTTATATAAGTGCATGACAGGAGTCCACTCTCCCATTTCTCACACCATGCATGTCTTCATGAGATGAGCAGGGTGAAATCAGAAAGAGACAGCCCCAAAAACAGCTGCACATAGAAATCGATATCAACAGGAGGTTGGCTGTTGAACATCATAAGAAAGATTTCGATAGATCGCTAATATACACCACATGTCTTCAAAATAAAAAAGCAAATTTTCTTCTCTTCCATTTATTGTGCATTAATAAACACTGAATAGCTTTAAGTGGATCAAATGACATTCATATATTTTTTCTGTAGGTACACGAGAATGAGTTATCCTATTGTGTTGCCTTACATCATCATTGCCTGTCAGAGGTAGTGTGTATGAGTGACTTCATTAGATCAGCTGATTCCAGCAGTGCATGAAGAGGCACTGGTGTAAACACAGATATTGCCGACTTAGAATTGGGCTCTGAGCCAACTTTCCTCCTCTCTTTTTTTCTCAGACTCCAATCTCAGAACTAAAGCCACTTGCACTTGTGAGCACTCACTGATCTACTAATCCACCCTCCCATCTATCTAATCACTTATCCATCTACCAAACCACCTGTCCACCCATTGTCCAGTCTTCTGCTACGCTGATGTATTTGATTTGTGCTGTAAAAAACCATTGCAGTAAACCACATTGCAGTAGTGTTTACAAAAAGGAACTGATGTGTCTAAAACACAGTGTTTCTTAGGAAGCATTTAGAAGCCCTGTATGTTTTATTATTTAAAAATCAGAAGAATGTTTACACAATATTTTTAACAAACAGTAACTGTAACATTAACTGTACCACCTGTCCGAACTGCCCTCATATAATTTCCCAGTATAACACATTGGGTATTTTAATACCATATCCAGGTATTAGAAGCTCTAGACAACATTACTAAAAGTAGGAAGGATGATGCTCCACTCACTGCATCTTTTTCCTCATATACACCACCTCACTCCTCTGCAACTCAAACCTTTTTGACCTTGCCTCTATCACTTTGTCTCCATCCTACTGGCAATGTGTCTCTGATATATTCATTCCTAATCCTGTCCATCTTCATCACTCCCAATGAAAATCGCAGTATTTCATGACTTAAACTCATAAACCTTCACCATGTCTACTCCTGTCTAATTTCATCCATCAATCTATCCATCACCATTGCAAACAAGAGCTCAACAGCAATCCTTGTGGAACCCCACCTTTACTTTGAACCCACCCATCACTCCTACCATACAGCTCATTGCTGTCACATGGTCATCATGCATATTCTACACCACCCTCCCATACTTCTCTGCCAGTCCTGGCTCCCTTATATCACAACTCCTCTTTTGGCACATCATCCTTGCTAATCTGCAACGCTTCCTGATTATACCAATTCTTCCTGAATATATCCATGCTTTCTATATAATTTTCTTCATTCAGCAACCCCCCAAAGTATTCTTTCCACCTTCTCAACACACTTGTCAACACATGTTTACCTCTTAATCATATCCTTCCCAGCCTAATCTCTCTGTCTGGCCAAACAGTCTTTATTGTCCAACTGCTGCATGCACAACTATTTATGCTGACTGGCAGGTCAAACATTGCCTCTGTTTGTTTCAATGGTTACTGACCACATTTATTGGCTTTTTGGTGAACTTAAGACTTCTACATACTCTACTTGCATGCTTAACTGCAAAAATGCCCTTAAACACATTCTATTGTGCCTGTACAGCAAGAAGGCACAACACAGATGCAAACTAAGGTTTCTACTGTGGTGTACTAGTATATTAGACCAGAATAACTCCCAAGCATCTTCTGAAGCAACTGTTAATGTGAATGCTTTGGAAGACTTTTAGAAAGAAGCATAAGCCAGGTTAATTACAGCCTGTCCGAAGGTGCATGTGTGTTAAGGGACACCTGTTAAGGGTTCTGACAGGACCTTAACAACAGGTTACACACTGCTCACAAAATATAGGGGCTATTTCATTTGAGCAGTATATTTTAAGTGTCTGTGTTTGTTAGTTCATGTATGAATGCTGAGATAACCGTAGCTTATCGTGGGTTTAGAGGCCACAGGCACAATACTACCGAAGGGAGAGATGAGAACGGAGGATTTCTCTTCTACATTTTTGTTCTGCCTGTCTGTTTCTGTAGGACTGACTTGAACCTGTGGGTGTTACATATATCCATAGCCTCTTTAGCTTCTCTTGCTAAAGAGTCATCTAAACAGAAAATCTTTGTTCAGTAATTATGTCCCTAACAGGGATTTGTGGATTGTTTGTGGACACACAAATCACTTAAAGCAATGCTACATTTAAGTGTAAACTATGTACCCCATTAAAGTAAATATATCAGTATTTGTATCTCTACTGAGACAGATGTCAACGTGTTTAGATGTTCTTCTAAATAGTTCATGTTTTATTTGATCAACTTCATAGAATTTGTTAATAAACATCCATTCCCGCATGTCAGGCCTGCAACACATTCTAAAAAAAAGTTCAGACATGGCAATTTAGAACTGATGACGAAAGATAGCATATATTATATGTATATATTAGTGACTTTAAACATGTGATGTATACAGTTGATTTTAATCATGATTTAGTACAAAAGCATAATACAGGAAAGTCTGTCTTTTATGAGCAAAGATGGCCAGAGGATCTCCTCCATTGTTTGTCAACAATGCATGAGAAAATTAATTAATAAGCTAAAAACAATATACCTCAATAAGAGGTTAAAAGATTAAAAGGGATTTTCCATATTTCCCCCTCTACAGTGCAAAAAATCATTAAACAATTCAAAGAATTGGGAGGAATTTCAGTGTGCAAGCTTAAACCGAACACCCATAATCTTTGTTCCCTCCAGATGGAACTACATCAAGAACCACCATTCAACAACATAACCACATTGGCAATGGGATTATTTTAGCAAACCTTTGCCAAGCACTACAATATGGATTTATAAGTGATAGCAGCATTCATTCACAAAATTACATTGAGATCTTAGACATCCAGGGATGTCCATGCATTTTTCAACAATGCAAAACCTCATGCACACATTTATAAATGCATGGCTGTAAAAATAGAGGGTATGGGTACTCAAGTGACCTGCCTACAGTCCTGACCAGTCTTCAACAGAGAAGGCATTGAGAAGGGACCAAATAACGAAATATGAAACACTATGTTGCTTGGTATCCCTTCTGTGCCAAAATGTATTTTAAGTGTGGGAACAGCAACGCTGCAAAATAGCCAATGCTTCCCCATCCCAACCTTTTTTCGGAATGTGTTGCAGAAAATGAAATGCAGGGAAATATTTTTATTAATAAGACAGAACATGAAATATGTCAGTTTCATACTGTCTGCAATTAAAGTAAATGTAAGAAAGTTTCCATAGAGTCCCAACATTTTTCTGATTTAGAGTTGTAATTCAATACATTTCATTACGTGCTTATGAGATGGTAAAAAGTAAACTGCATGACAGTAGCAAGTGAGCTGATTTAGTGTGCAAAGTCCTTGTATAAACAATGATATCTCAACATCAATTATTGAAATGACTCCACTGTTATGAGCATTAGCTGTAATTATAGAGAATGCGAGCTTTTGGTGCCAAAACAGACCTCCTATTTTCTTAAAGAGAAACATTTGATGACTAATTCTAAGCTGGGAAACACACTGCATGCATGATAAATCAGCAGAGGACAAATAAAGATGGAGAGTAGTGGCTTTCTGTCAGTAAGGGATCATTCCTTTTCTGCTCCACAAAAGCACAATCAATCCATTATGAGCGTGCTAGCTTTTGTAAAGCTGGGATTTATGTTTGCGAGCCATGACTCTGTTTGGCACCAGAGGAGAGTCTGATTTACTGAGGCAAAATATCTGAATACACAGAATAATAATCAGACTGAGCGATTCTACAACACATGAGAGGGTGTAGTTAGGCATAAGGAGGAGGAGAGATTTATGCAGCACAAAAAGAATAAGGGTTGTAATGCTGCTGATAGGAACAGTCTTTAAGATAGTAGATGTCACTTTGTAGACTGGCTGAGATGAAACCCTGCATGGAAATACGATCTGGAACTGCATGTAAAGGCAAACATCAAGGCTCTTCTTGTAAAGAGTTAAACATTTTTAATTTCATATAGAAACATGAGGATATAATAGATAATTTGAGAATATATTGATGACACTGGAGTCTCTAGACACCAAGTGTTATATGAATGTAATCACTACAGATTCAGAAAACTTTATTCATCCCCTAGGGGCAATTGAAAGATGCCCTTTGCAGCTGCATTATGATTATTTAACAACAGAACAAGTCTTTTTAATTCAACATTTTAGGTAACTGCAGTGATGCACAGCTTACAATAAAAAATGTTATTGGAGTAAGTGTTGTGGATCCTACCATCATTGGTTAGCATCTGTGCCTGTATTGGTTACCTGTCTATGTCCCTACTCTAGTCAATGATTTGATTTGTTTATGGTTTAAATTCTGTCATTGTATTGTCTGTATTAGCCTTTTTATATAGCTAGAGTGCAGTGCTAAGCTAGTAAAACAATTCATGCTTCATTGTCTCTTGACCTGTCCGGACTTTCTTTGCTGCTGCTGTAAATTGTCAATGAACTAATGCAGACTTTTACCAAACCACTTTAAATAAATGAAACCCAAAATGACAGTGATGTCACTGATTGTGTATTAATTTGACATTGTATTGTGTTTGATATGGTAGTATGTGATTTGGGACACAACCTAGTTGTTGCTCATAAGTTTTAAAATGAGCTGTGTATAACTCTTGTAACTGTTACATTATAGTTTTATATGCAAATCAAAATCAACTAAATACTTGCACTACACACTAAATGGCAAGGATGTTTAATTCAAATACGTTAAACTGTGAATAAAAGGCAAATCGAAAGGGTACATGAGAGATGAAGACCACTTTCAGTACAATGAAGCCTTATTGTGATTAATCAAACATGATGCATCAAGCAAGGCAGATAGAGGATCTGGACTGTAGTGGGAGAAGGGTAGTGGTAAGTCACACATTGACAGGAGCTGAATCCTGTGCCTTACTGCAGCCTCCAGGATCACCAGACCTTTTCAAAGCCTTCATAAATCAAGTTGGAAAACAAGTGTAGTGGCCTGTGATAAGCTTTGGACAGGCAGCTTTACTGCACATAGACATCACAGTGAAAGAGACAAACACAGATGAGAAATCTCTCACTGGATCAATGTCCAGTCTAAGAAATAAAAAGTTTTCAGTCGGTCATTGCTTAAGCCCCCACCTGTGGCAAAGCCTCCTGTACATCCCAAGGTATCAAACTGATATGCTTTAGACAGCTGAGAATGAGAGTGTTCAGCACTGGTGCTTTAGGACGAACAGAATCAAAGGTAAACAAAAAAAGGCAATGTATCCCTGTCGACTTCAGGGACAAGCTGCAGATCTTGTGTGCTTCTTACATGTGAGAAACTCCAGGAAGAGATGCATACACAAACATTTTTAAGCTTCTTTTCAAAGTCTTGCACAGCCTGTATAACCCAGGAATGCCCAGCCAATAAAATTAAATGCCAAGGGGATAAGATTACCATGATACAATCTCCAAATGTGATGAATAGAGGAGCTGGATCAGATACACCGGGCTGTATGCTCCCCAAATTTATTACAGATGCGTCTCTCGGAGATAGAGCTCCCATCAAAAAGACTTTAACACCCCACCTCAGCTTTCTCTCTCAAACAGGAAATGAGTGCTGGAGAGAGGAGAGTCCTATCGCTAGATGCCAGTCAACACAGCTCTCTTCTGAGATTATGCTGGCATGCGTAGTTTCTCTCCGCAGACCCAAGGACAAACCAAGAAGCTTGTGATTAGTAATATGATGCTGCTTCAATGGGAGAGGAACTAAGGAAACGATATCCTTACATACAGTGCTTCATTTTGTCAGGGCTTCTTTGATGCGATTTGTTATTAGCGAATGTAACTTGTCTAATTTTTATTTTTAAGTTAGGTATAAACGCACTTTTCTAATGTATATGGTTTTGTTTGTCTCCTAAGCTACAAACAGAACGAGACAGAACAGACAAACGACGATTTAGCCTATGACATGTATGCCTTGTTTATTGTGCATTCACTTTTACGTCCAACGTATTAAGACTTATGAAAGGAAATAAAATCAGCCTTTTAGTTCATGTCTGAATGGCAGAAAACTAGTACATGTTGTAAACTAACAGCTGTTAGGCAGATAGGCAGAAAGCAACAACTCATTTCATTTTTCATCAACTTTTAGAAATGATAAAAAGATAAGAATACGGCATTGTACAATACAGTACAGTTTAAATTGTTTCATACTGTATTTCAATAAATATTATCGTTTAAAAGAAGCACTGTGCAAGGTATCTACATTACTGTGTGACTTTATGTTGATGTTCGATCAAAAACATAATATGGACTGTGTAATGTGACTAACTAATTAGAACATATTTAAATACACTTTTTCACATGCTAACGTAAGGCTAATTTTTACACATACTTCAGTTGTTAGATATCATTATAGAAAACAAATGTGAAGTAAATGAGTGTAAAGGTAGCTTTTTGAATTCAGGTTTTAAGTTCACCTTCCAATCCACCCTCAAATTGTTGCAGAGCTTTTTAACGCTGAACGCTGAATTTTAACATTTATAATTTATTCTATATAAATGCATATTAATTATCAGGTGCAAAGTATCATACTACCATGACCATTGGAACATATCTACTGATATAGATGCTATCATTTTCAGTACAAAACACTCAGTAAGCAAAGATGTTGTGACCAATAATATCTTGTTTCGTACTTTCTTGCTCCTCGCTTCTGCATTCTTATTTGCTTTTTTTTAAAATGACAAAAAGCTAAAAAATAAAGAGGAGTTGTACAGTCTGATGGCATGTTGGTCTGTTGGTCCTACACTTGGGGAGGAGCTGTTACGTTACGTAAATGTATCTGTCAAAATTAAGACTTAAAATAAACCTTAAATGGACTCAAATGCACAGTTAGGAAGAGATTTTTTTATTAACAAATGACACCAAAAATTTAAAGCTTCCCATTAGCGAGAAACATTTGTTTTAAAGAAGGCTCCTAAGGCATAGAGCAAAAAATATGCCCAGTGATGCCTCTGAGGAAAAGAAATGCAACACAAAGAAGCACAGAAAACAGGTCTTACTATATGTCATTTACAAAGTCAGTACTCAAATAACTCAAACAATACTAAGCTTAAAGAGGATAAACAGCTGTACATACACAATTCTTTACATATACCATGCAAACACAGACATCATTTAAACTAGATTGCTTCATGTATCACAGCATATAGTAAATGCACGAACAGGGATCAGTCCCCAAAAAGGTGTACGTGTAAATGCACACAAAATAGATATATATCTGGTTCCCAAAGCACTGAGCAGCTGGAGAGATGGACACATTTGAATCAGATATAAAGTCATCTATTCATATATACTCATATATAAATGCATCTGCATCTGACATCCAAAACCAAAAACATCTAAAGCATATGATTGTACAATGCCAGGTTGTCACCTTCAAGGGCATCAACTATTTCACAACAGTTTAACACAGTTAATAAAGCAGCCATAAATAACACAATAAATAAATAAACAAACAAACAAATAAATAGTGGTACAGTTATTGATAATGTGCCATCACCTGATCTGCATGTTATGCATGTAGTGGCAATCAAACTTAAGTCTATCCAACTTGAGATGAATAGCAAATGGCTGCGGTCACAAAATGACAGACGTGTTCAATGTGGTAGTGCAGTGGTTAAGGTACTGAACTAGAAACCAGAAGGACTAGGATTCAAATTCTAGCACAGCTAATGTTGGGCCATTTCAGCAAGAGCCTTAATCCACAATGGTTTGGATTGAACACTGTATGATTGAATCAACTGTAAAATGCTCTGTATGTACTGCTAAATGACTAAATGTAAATGTGTTAACACAACACACGCGCACACACGCACGCACACACACACACCCACACGCACAGTCACTTTAGGCAGACAAATGCATCTGTCAAACTGAGGCCTGGATGACATTTCCTTCTTGTTGGCTAAGCAGAATTTATGACTCTACTGCAAACAGGGCTTATGATCCAGACAGCAGAAGGCTCAGCGTCTGTACGACTACAGTGCTAAGCAGAGCTGAGCAGACCTTGGAGCAAAGCCCAGCAGAAAGCCTTACATCTCACCTCTATCCTCCTATCCACTGCATATTGCCAATTCTAACAGCCAGAACTAAACTGAAAATGGAGGCCAGGCTCTTAGCCAACAGGCACATCCTTGCTAACCTTGACTGCTATTTGCGATGAAGAGACCCCAATTTAGATTTTTTAGAATTTTGTCTCTATCATTTCATTGGAGATAATGCAACACTGATGTTCCGCCATAAAACAGCAAAAGACAGAGAGGCCCTGCCTACAGTGCAGCATAACCTCCTTTCAAAGCACAGCGACATCAGCCTAATAGTACCATTAAGCCATACAGACTACACCTGTCATCCAAACAATCCAAACATTGAAACTGTGTATAAAAACAAGTCTAAAAATGATTCATGCAGGTAAATGGCAGAGAATGTATTTACTAACAAATAACATTATATACAGCACCAGCAATTAGGAAGGTTCACTCTAAAGCCACAGCAGCATTAAGATGGAG
>JAUZST010004573.1:0-16214 GCA_034779995.1 Parotocinclus haroldoi | reverse complement strand
ACAGTGTGTTTTTCTTATGCTAGAAGACAAACCACCTGACTACATGATTTTCTTTCAGTTCTTAATAGAAGCCAAGTTCCTGATTAAGAAAGCCCTTCACAGAAGGTACAGAATGATGTAGCTTCAGTGGTGTGCTGTAAAGAAAACTTTAACTAGCTGTGCTAAGGACCTTGTTTAAGGCCTTAGTATCAGCAACAGTGTTATTTAAAGCCTGGACATTCTAGCTCACAGTCTTCGACTTTAATCACTATGCCACCGTAATACTATCACAATGGTATATGAAGAATTGTCATACACAAGCATTCTTAACTGGTAATGACAACAGAATTACTCCTAGTAAAATTTTATGCAGATGATTATAGAACTAGTGAATAGTTTGCTGAGGCTCAACCAAGGAAAGAACAAGTGGCTCTGCACATCTCCTCTACTGCAGTATCAGACTCTGCAATATACTACTGTGCTCTGACGCTCACAGCGTCAGGGAACCCAGATGCACTGTACAAAAACCGACATTGTTTTGATTAACAGATTAACTAGATTCTCTTACTCTCAGACTGTTGTTATGTGAATGTGTAGTGTGAGCTATATTTCTGTGTGTATATATTGATTTGCCACACACAAACTATCTATATATACATAACTATAACTATGACTATAAACAAACAAAAAATGCAGTGCTCCTTACATGTAATCTGACTTTTATATCTTTGCAGACAATATGATCCCCAGGATATAATGATTAGTCTGATCATATTCATTTCGATTCTTAATAAACATCCATTCCTGCAACACATTTCAAAACAAAATGTGAAACAGGGTGATTTATGACTTGTAATGTGGTAAAATCTGTCAACATGTTATTATAACCATGAGCGTATTTCAGGAGCAAAAGTGGCCAGAGGATCTCGAGTGGTCAACAAATGTGTGAGAAAATGTTTGAAATGTTAAAATTGTGATTTACGATTTAAATATTTTAAATATACTTTGTGCATGCTACCAGCACAGAACTGAAATGACCTATGTCTGACCCCAAATCATAAAATACACTGGCTTATTAGCCTGCTCCCGTTCCAAAAGAGGCCGCTCATCAGGGTCCTGGCGAGGTCCATGGAGGAACATATTGCAGAATGCCTGGCATCCAGCCTCATTAGGGCCTCCTCACACCTGGAGGCAGGGATTTTCTTAGTGGAGAAGAAGGATAGGACATTGCGACGGTGCATTGACTACTGGGGACTTAATTCCATTACCATGCGTAACCAGTACACTTTTCCTTTTGTTTCCTCCACTTTCAATCTGCTGCAGGGAACCGCCATTTTCCACCAAACTGTACCTGCACAAGACGAATCATACGATCACCTTTAACACCCCACTAGGCCACTTTAAGTACCATGTTATGCCGTTCGGCCTTACCAACGCCTCTGTGTTCCAGGCCCTGGTCAATGACATGCTGTGGGATTACCTCAACTGGCTTGCCTTTATGTACCTCAATGACAAAGAGGAACAGTATGACACATCCGGCAGGTTCTTACCCACCTACTGGAGAACAGACTGGAGAAGTATGAGTTCTACATCCATACAGTCACGTTCCTCAGATTCATCACTCAGATGGGGAGCATCAAAGCGGATTTGACCAAGATCTGTCCAGTTGCAGAGTGGCCCACACTCTTGGGGAGAAAGAAGCTCGCTTGAGGGGGCAGAACAACCGTTTGTTGGTCCTTTTCTTTGTGAGATTCAATTTCTCTATTAACCTACTGGACTGGCTTCAGAAATGTCAAGCTGTCTCACGTCAACTTTCTCTGACCAACACACCTGACCTAGAGGAGGCCATACTACACCCCAATTGTTTGGTTGTTTTGAAAGAGGTGCAGGGGTAGGACCACCCGTCTTTGTGTTCCCTGCTCAACAGGGCCTGCCACTCTGCTGTAGAGACACTTCTTGAATTTCACCTGCCAACCGAGTAACCACCGTTGTTATGGTCTACTCATGCCAGCACCCTTCTTCCCCTTTTTTTCTTTCTCGCCCTCTGCCTTTGTTTTGTTTTTGTCATGGTGGCGTGTGTTGTGTTGAGCTTTCCATTGGTTCCTCTTACAGGCACGATCATGCCCCCCAACGCAGATGCGGCCACTCTCTCTCATGGTTGCAGCTCCTACTTAACGCCGGCCCAGACAGACTCTCATCGCCAGATTATTCCGTCATTTATCTGGTACCTGGCTCTGTACATCTCTCTGCGCTAGCATTAGCCTAGCCGTTTTGTGCAGTTTCAAATAGCTCAGCTTAGCTTAGCCTCTCTGTTATGTTTTTCCTCTGCGCTCATCCTCAACGTCACGCTGCTCTCTCTCTTGCCACGATCAAACCACTAACCCTGTCCTGTCCACCAGCCCCCTGCAGGACTCCTGCAACCACTCCCTGTCCTGGGAAGTCTCCATGGGTTAACTTTCTCCATTATTCCCTGACCAGGAGACTGACAAAGCAGTCCCCTCCATTGCACACCACATGCGCCGCTGCCGGAGGGTCTGGAAGGCCACCAGAACTATGCTCCTCAAGGGCCGTGGTGCTTGGTGCAACCGCCAAAGGATGTGTACAATACTTATCTTGTTCTTTCACATGGTCAAAGCAGATCATACAGGTGAGGCATATAGTTAATGGTCCGTAAATGACTCCCAAATTCTTTTGAAACTTTTCATTTTATCCTTCAAACAATAAGCACTCTGTTCCAATTGCATTGTCCACTATTATTTTAAACAAATTAAATGTTGGTGGTGTTTCTTGGTTCTAATTCAGCTTAACACATTTCTTTGCTATATAGGATATTATGCACATCTGCTTAACAGACATAGAGTGCATTATCCCATTATCCCATTATCAGTTCCAGAAAACATGAATGATTGATCCAGTACAAGTTTTACAACGGTGACATATGGAGGATATAAAGGATGTGTACATCCTGCTCAAGCAGACTTGAGTAAAATACATCCTGTGCATAAATATGTAGCTCTGTTTAATTATCTTATTGCAAGACAGTGATGTAAATACATTCTGACACATAGCATCTCATCGTTCATTACTTAGAATACATTCCAAATTTTTTCGTCACACATTCTTCCGTTTAGTCCATGGTCATTCCACTTGGAGAATATGGATTGTTCTATTGAGGGTGACAGATCTGGATTGGATAACAATGTGGTTAAAATATAATTTTTTGTAGCCAAGCCTTTACACATCTTTATGTTTCTCCATGTCTGAAGAGAATTGTAAATTTCCTGAACACAGTGTTGTTATGTAATTAATAAATGGGAGAGACAACAGAGAGGTAAATGAACAGAGTTCTTGTTCAATATCTGTTCAGTGAGCAGTTCTGCGGCTTTGTACCCAACAAAACCTTCCCTTACCCGGGTGGCCCAATAACACACATAGAGAGCGCCAGCTCACCTTTCTCTTTTGATTTAGTGTGGGTTTGGATTAGTTACATTTAGATTAAGTTGTTAAGTGATAGGCCTTAAGTGATAGGACTAGGACTAGGCATTTATGTAGGGTTGAAAAGTCAACCATAATTTTGCAAAATCCGAAGAGGCATTGTCAGAGGCATATCTGGCCTTTTCAAAGCCGGACTGATCAGGGTTAATCAGACAAGACATTACTCTGTGTGCTAGTAGTTCCCATATTATCCTAAAATGAACTGGAAGTAATCAAATTGGTCATTATGAAGCACATTCATTATTTGCTTTGTCCTGCTTACATGTCAAGCAGCTGTTTTCATTGAATTGGGAAGGTCTTCAGAGAAGTCTTCAGTCATATGTATAAAAAGATGTTCAACATGGGGCCAGAAGGCCTTATAGAACTCAACTGCATGTCCATCGAGACCTCGGGCTTTTCCTAAGGGTAGTATACATTTTGTAGTAGGAACTGTGTGTTTTATTTTAGCTGATATGAGATAAGAACCTGCTGCGTGTATTTGTCGTATTCAAAACAGTGCTGTCATGTAAAAAATAGTTTTTTAATATTTCCAGGTTGGATCAATTCAAGACTAGTTCTGATATCATTTACTTATTTATAATTTACCACTTGTTTAGAGATCGATTATTTACTTGCAGAAACATGCAAGATAAGCTGTCCTCTAATCACGGCTTTAGCCACATCTCACATTACTGCGCGACTAACAGGTGAGGTTGCCCTGCCCTCTCTGTACTATTCTAGCCAACATCTTTTATTATTGCAAGCATCTTTATTTATAAGAAACAATTAATTAAATTTTTAATAATTTAGTTTAGTGTGCCTGTTGAGAAACAGTGAGTTGAATGTGTACAGATGAATGGTCTGATATAAGGAAAGGGCCAATATTACAGAAATTACAGAAGACAAATGTTCTTGTGGTAGAAAAAAGCTCCAGTCTAGAGTATGTTATATGTCTGACTGAAAATGGTATAGTCTTTCTCTGCGGGGTTTTCTCCAGACAGCGACAGGAACTGCATCCTTTGAGGAAAGATTTAAAGCCTTTTAGGCTTTAGTGTTAGAAATTAACAGTAAAGTTTTATCCAGATTACTGTCTATATAGCAGGTAAAGACTTAATACAGTGATTGTATCTGTCATAATTTTAGAGTCCTCATTAGGTGCATACATTTTAAACATGGTTAGTTCCCCAACCATAAAGTAGTCCATGAACCAGAACATAGTTTATCTACCCTTATCACTGTTATATTGTTCTTTAAATATAAAAGGCATATTTTAATGGATTAGTATTGCTGTACCAGTTTTAAAGCTAAAGTAGTAGACTTGTCCCACCCAGTCTTTCTTAAGCTCTTTTATTTTTAATTGGGTGGCCTAAGAGTAAAACACCTGCAGAGACCTCCCTCTATTTACCATTATGATAAGCATTAAGTGGACATTGAATTAAACAGATGACGATAAGCTTGTGTTTATTTGCCACAGCAGAAAAGATTCGGCTCACTACATGTTGCTAAATTAATCAATGTGGGTCAGACCTTATGTTTTATCTGGCACTGATATTACTATGGACATCCTCAGCTTCCTGCGGTGTTGAATCTTCTCATGATGTAACACCCTTAACTTACACGGATAATAATGGAATCCTCTAAATGTCCCCATTTCAATGAACACCTTTTTAATGCTGTTAAACCTGTGTCTCATCCAGATAGTCACTGTGGAGAGGTCCTATGAAACATGAAAGTCATTTGTTATTGTCTGACTCCTTGCAGCATGTCCTGGAACATCAGAAAGTGGATGAGAACATCTCTGTTTTAGGTTGTTCTCTAGCGTTGTGGGTTATTCCATCCAGTATTCCATCCAGGAGCCCTCAGCTCTGTCAGCGCCTCAATCACATTAACGATTCGTGACTGACAGTGTCTTTATGGTTCATTTGTTTATCTTGTGTGCTTTAGTAAAAATCTCCCACTCTTTTGCTGCTGATGAGTTTAACGTAATCAGTTCCTGCTTATAGGCATAGTTTATAAATGAAGGGGTAGTTTTTACTCGCCACTACTTGCCTATTCTAGTCAGGATCATATGTTCTCCCCAAAAAATGGCAGTTATTAATGAAAACAATATGTACATTTTTAAACAATATTTTGCTTTCAATAAACCCTATAGCAATAAACTCTGGGAAGCTTAGGATAAACATAAAACATTGGGTCCGATTCTTTGATACAAATGAGTAGAAGCCGATGTATACAGTATAATCTCACTGTGATTAAAAGCAATCAGTACTCACTTGGTTCCAAGGTGTACAGAGACTCATGATGTGGTAGATTTGTAAAACCTGGTTGAGGACAAATATTCATTTGTCCCTCAGGTTGTTGCGTTCCCTGGTATAATGGAGAGATGACTGTATTCCTTGCAAATGCACAGCTTGAGCTGGCTATCCGGATGAGCCGAGCAACACATGGCTCAGAGCAGAGTGTGCATGGTGCTTAGGAGCTAGGGTCAACTAACTGTGTGTCCTTTATTGAGGAGTGTCTTTTCATGGAGGATATTGTGCTATAAATACAGAAAAAGGGTATTATAATGGAAATAGATCACCATACAACCTTTAACATTTAAGTCATGACTCTATAAATCTATATCAAGTAACTTTACATAATTATCAAGTAGATCCAGGTATATGCAAGGTTAATTCTTCTTGATTATTGTTTGATCGTTTGATCTGTAAATGTGAATGAAAACCATCAGTTGTTACAGGGTCCAATGGACCATGTTGGAGAGTTTAGGAACAAACCGAGGGACAATCAACACTCAGTAGATAAAGTGCAATAAGATGCATTTAATAAGGAAATAAAAATGCTCTAGTAGGCTAGTGTATAATGCAAACAACAAACTAGGAGAAACAGAAAATTGCAATTAAGAGTATTTTTGTTGGTTGACCTAGTAACAGTGGTCTCAAAATTTCTCAATTTGCAGGGATTAGTAGGGCATCATTAAAGAGGGATGCAGTCCCTGTGTTTAAGCACAGTGTGAGCCAAAAGTCACAGGACACAGGGTGAGGCATAGACACAGAACCTGTCAAGTGCTGTGCCTTGGTCTTTTTCCAAAGGCTTCCAAAACCATTCTTGAGGTTTTTTGTCCATTACAGTCTTCGGACGACTACTGCATGGCTTCTTGTTCACAATCCCGGTTTCTCTGAATTCGGCTTTAAGGGTTGCAACAGTGCTGTGTGAAACTGGGTGTCTTTCTGATTGAAATCTGTAGCTATGATACAGTAGATGCATACCCTGGACACCATCATCAATTCCATCTTCAGCTACCTGTGACAAACAAGTTAATTTAATGATAACACATTACAGACTTCATGGCACTTTTCTAGCACTAAATATCAATATTTAAGTCAATAAATAAGTTTTGAGTTTCTGTATTGATAACTCAAAAGTTATTGTGGCAGTCAATTTCTGAGACAATTATGATTTCACTTGATATGCTAAAACTTGCCTTTGATCCAATAAGGCAATGCCATGATCCAGACACAGCCTAAAAGAAACGCACCCATTACTTGGTATACCCATTACTCGGGGGAATCAGATGTCACATTACATTTTATTGCATTTAGCTGAAGCTTTTATGCAAAGAAATTTAAAACTGGTAAGTTACTTAAGTAATAAAAACATAAGTATACAAGGTACAAATTTTAATGCTTTACAAAAATGAAATATCCCCTAATTTTTTGCAGTGTAGAAGATGGTGTACAAAAATTTTACAGAAACATACAGAAACTGAATTTAATGTATAGTCCAGAGCTAGGTAGAACATGAATACAAATGAACATTTAGAGCTCTTCAAAAACATGTAGTAAATACCAACTATCCAGTATTTTGTTCAAAAAAGTTAAACAAAGAGGCTAGCGTAAGGTCCCATTTTAGTATCCATGCTGATTCCTCTTATTTGGGAGTAGTATGCAAAGTCAAAGTGAAGAAGCTCAGGGTTAGCAAAAGTTATGTTAGTATGTATGTTATGTATGTATGTATGTATGTATGTATGTATGTATGTATGTTTGTATGTTATGTATGGTATGAGGATGTCAGTGGGATAGTACTTCTCCGATCTCGCATCAAAATAAATTTTACTGATCAAACCATCTTCATTATGGTCGACTGTGTTTAAATTAGTAAAATGTTTACTGAAAAAAACAGAGAGTTGGAAAGTTTGTTTTTAGGCATTGAAATAGCAAGATACAGACATTGCCCTTACACAAGTATTTGATACACCGGTAATTTTACAAGATTCATACAATCAAAAATATTTTACAATGTGATTTTCTGAATGTTTTTTAGGGTCTGTATCTCACAGTTGAAATGTACATAAAATAAAAATTACAGAGCTCTGCATTCCTTGTAGGTTTGAAAATGTGAAAAATCGTCAGTGTATCTAATATTTATATATAAGTATTAGATACACTGGATAATACCTCTGGACTCGGCTTATTGCTTGGGCACATGAGTCAACCTGTTTCGGTCATCCCGAGCAGAGCTGTTCCTTTCAGCTACTCAAAACCTGCTATTGCTGGAGAAGTATGTTTGGGGACGTCTTTGTTGCTTCAGGGGCTCCCGTAGTGGACTCCATGGTTCAAGAGGAGACCGTCTGGATCCAGGTTCACCAGCGCATGACCTGTGAATCTGACAATGGAACCCATTCCCTGAAGCTCTCTGCACACTGTTCTCAAGCTAATCTGAAAGCCACATGAAGTTTGGAGGTCTGTAGTGATTGACTCCAGATTGATTGCAGAAAGTTGGCAACCTTTTGACACTATGAGCTTCAGCATCCACTGACTCCGCTCTGTCAGTTTATGTGACCTACCACTTCATGGCTGAGTTGCTGTCGTTCTCAAACACTTCAATTTTCTTCTAATACAGCTGACAGTTGACTGTGGAAAATTTAGGAGAGAGGAAATATCATGACTGGATTTGTTGCAAATTGCAACAAATTATCACAGTTACATGCTGAAATTCACTGAGCTCCTGAGAACGACCCATTCTTTCACAAATCTTTTTACAAACAGTCTGCATGCTTATATACTTAATTTTATATACATTTTGCCATGGAAGTTATTGGAACACCTGATTCAGATAATTTGGATGGATGAGCAAATACTTTTGGCAATATGGTGTATCTGTTTATTGCATGATCTACCATTTTTGACCTGTTTTCTATCTCAGTCTCACCCTCTGGACTCTTGTTTTTGTACTATTTGGTTTTTGGACTTTTGACTGTCGATGCCTATTCTCTGTTTGCCACTTTTTATTGTCTTCCTCGTCGCAACCTGAATTAGCTTCCGCGTTCATTTCCTGACGTCACACTGGCTAAAAGCAAAGGTTCACATACTTTTTCCACTTACAAATATGTAATATTGGATTGTTTTCCTCAAAAATAAGTGACCAAGTGTAATCTTTTTGTCTCATTTGTATAACTGGGTTCTCTTTATCTACTTTTAGGACTTGTGTAAAAAATCTGATGATGTTTTAGTGAGTGAGTGAGTAAACTTTATTTATCCCCAAAGGGGCAATTCATATTGGGCACAACAACAAACAAACATCTAAAAAACATGAAATAATCACGAGAAAAGCAAGCACATTATATCAATATTCATTTAGCAATCTGATGGCCTCAGGACGTCCCTCTCTGTCGGACAGTTCGACATCTAAGACAACGATACCAGTAGCCATGGGGCAGCAGCTCAAAAGTAAAATAAAGAGCATGAGAAGGATCATTAATGATGGAACATCCTTTTTCAGTGTTGTTTGTTTGTGCAATGCTCATAGTTCATATGTATGCAGAAATACAGAAAATTCTAAATGGTTCACAAACTTTAGAGCACCACTGTGTATCTATATATGACCTATAACCTGTTTCTGTAATGTACTTTTAAAGAGAGTATTTAGACTCATGTTTCAGACTATCAGAGAAAATTTCTGCCCCCTTCCTTTTTAGGCTGTATTTGCTCAAAACAGCATTTGTTGCAAATGCCCGCATCACTCTCCAGACACACTCCCCTGGATTAGGTTTAAGTTTTAAGGAAAAATTTGCAAAAAAGAACTGCTTTTTTGTCTTCTGCCCACAACACCCACATGCATCTAGATATTTTTAACCTCTGTAACAATCTAAGTGCGCAGCTGGAAGGGCTGAAAATAGACTGTTGGTCGGGGTGTAAGATAATTATGAGAATTGTGACATGCCTTGTGCAGGGTTTAAGATAGGGCCCTTAGTGACTTTTCAACACCATATTACATTAAAAATACAATGTATGTATCCAAGGGTTAATGTGCATTTGCTTTTGGTAACCTCACAGATCCAACAATAAATAGGAGGAGCCTGTGTAGATCTGTAAAGAAGGGGATTCATCTAACATTTAATCTGCTTCTCACAATTTACCCATGATGTTCCTATTTTCTCTTTTTCTCTTCTCAGCTGTGCAATGTAAGCTAACATAAGTAAACTGTATATATATACATTTTGTTGTTGATTAATGATGTTTATAGTCATTATTTGTATATTAATCTTATAATATTTATCTGTCATATCTTTTTAATTTACAGGGAAGAGTTTGGCACAGTCAGTAACACCACTGAATAAAACATCATATGGAGCAGTGGGAGACAGAATTGTTCTCTCTTGTGAATATGCAAGTACAGATTATCTGCACTGGTATCGTCAGTATCCGGGATCTAGACCAGAGTTTATTGTTTATATAAATACATATGAATCCTACAAAGAATCAGAGCTTCCTAATTTTTCAGCTGCAGTTGACAGTGGAAATAACCGTGTGGATCTGAGTATCTCTTCTGCTGAAATATCACACTCTGCAGTGTATTACTGTGCCATGGAGCCCACAGTAACAGGAAACCCAGCCACACTGTACAAAAATCCAAATATACAGACAACAGACAGAGTAATATTTACAGTTTACATCGTAGATTTGATTCATTGTCCTACATGTTAGTAACATGTTTGTGTTACTGTGGATTTGTAATTGGCACTACAGGTCCATTCAGTCAATAATGATGCAGATACAGCTGTAAAGAGAATGATAATGCTTTATATTACAGCACTGTTTAAAATAACCAAGATTAAACACACACACACACACACACACACAAAGGGCACACTAGTTAGTGAAAAAAACGATTTCCTTTTTTACATGTATAAAAGTCAAACTATACATTTTGTTTCTTCAACACAGGCACACACAAAACTGACTATATATACAAACATATTGGGGCATCTACACATTACATTCGCAGGAACTTCAGTGTTTTATGAAACCTCACTCTTAATTCATAGGCATTGATATGGAGATTTGCCGCTATACAAGTTATCATTCACTTGTGAATGTTTTCTACAACATCCTAGAGTGTGCCTGTGGGACACAATCCTGCTTAGTACTTTCAACAGATAAGGCTTTAATTGCTGTTACCACTGTACAAATACCCAAGTTTACAAATAGCAGACAGAGTAGTACATGATATTTACATTGATGCTTTGATTCAGTTTTGACTGAACTCTTTTTATTATACATTCAGTTGTGTTACATTTGATGGACTAGCTGTATTAATGGCCAGGATAAAAATACAGTACTGAACTGTTTTTGCTACTAATGATACAGTGCTGTGGAGAAGGCATGAGTTTTTTTCGTCTCCAATTTTCATGTGGACCAAAGAACTGTTTAAGTATCATCAAAAGACTAATGTATTTGAGTACTGAAGTCACATGGCACCAATACCATTATTGAGTACCAGATGTTATTTTCGATTGATTTGCATATATTCTGACATAGTTTATTCCTTGTTATGGAGTAATATGAACTGTACTGAACTGAACTGGACAATCCTAGGTCTGACAACAACGATGTGGACCCTAGTCTAGAGAACCAAGTGGCAGAGTGGCAGAAAGAGATGAGGGTTTTAAGGAAATGAAGGTTCCTCGTTGAAGGTGTAGTCTGAAGTTTTAAAGCAATTAAAAGCAGATGCTAGAAATACTCCAAATTCCCAACGAGTTAGTTGCATGGTCAGTTCCAGTAAGAACTTCTACACCGCACATGCCCAACCTCCAAACAGACACTTCGGCAGGGAGTAAGCCTAATGTTTTTAATGGACCATAATGCTTTTGATTTTTAGAGTGCTTTTAGTTCCATGGGGACCAGACCTAGAGTTTCATTAGGCAGTAGTGGTTTGCTATAAGTACTTGATGCCTGGGCATACATCCTGTACTTACTTGCAGTGTAATGCAAAATTACGGGGGCAGCCTAGGATAAACAGGATACCCGAAATAAAAACATAACTGATCAAGAAGGCCCAGAGGGTTCTGAGTGATGCGTAGCCGTATTGAGGGTGGTAGGTCGTTCCGTATACAGGGTCATGAACCTATGTTGGGTCACATCTTGAATGAATTATCTGGCTGTCTTCTGGAACTCTTTTTGTCTGTGTGAAGATAAGGGAGAACGTATTGGTGGCAACGCTGCACACTGGCACGTCGCTATCTACCATGCAAGCAGCTTTTGCTGACCAAGAGTCCAACAATAAAATTAAGTGCGAGCTGTGGGTGGCTCCACCATTACGTTTAGCTGATTCAGCTTCCTGTGTGCCAGTTGGGGTTGCATGATTGCCGATTAGGTTTCAGGCTAAAAGGTTATTCCACCGGTTTGATATGTTAAAAAGAATGTCTTCGGCTGTTATACTTGGTATGGATTTCATGATTCATGACTCAATTCACATTCCCAACAGGACGTGCTTGGACCTACTAGACGTGTTAGTCATTGAGGACGAAACTTCAGTTGGTAGTTTGTGTACATTGGAGGGACCATGTTTGCCTGGTCCAGGGCAAATACTCTCTGATCATATGGTGAAGCTCCAAAACCTGCTAAGTTAAGTCAGTTGTTTGCTGACCGCCTCAATGAGCGCTTGAGGCCAAATACTGCATTCATGTCCCTTTGTGGCCTCTTTCAGGTCAGGGTCATGCCTTTTGGCCTGTAACACTCCAGTTATGAAGACCATTCTGGCGGGCCTAACCTACAAATGCTGGCTACGACATTGTAATTGTGTCCCCAAATTTTGAGCAACATCTTAGTGATTTTTAAGGCTAGAAAATGCTGGGCTCTCCTTGAAGCTAGGGAAATGCCAATCACCATTTATATTGATCATAGTAACTTGACGTGGCTGATGCCTCGCCCAAATCCATCAGCGAGTTTGGCTAGATGGTCTTAGGTTACAGGATTTAGACATTCAGTTTGTTCATAAGCCTGGCCATAAGAACAAAGTTCTGGGTGCTTTGTCTACGAACCCCAGGCAAGGAGAACAAGAACCAACCGATACTCTGCCTGAGCATGCTATTGTGGCAAGCCTGGATTTGCCAGGGTGAAACTACATTTTGTTGGCCAAAATTGAGGATAGATGTAAAGTTGTACGTGTTGTCTTGTCTTGTGTGCCAACTGACTTAGCCTTCCCAGCAGAAGCCGGCTGGTGGACTTGTCCCTATCCATGCGACTGAGCCATGGGATTTTGCAGGTGTTGACTTTGTGGGGCTGTTACCTCACACACCGGTGGGTAATGCCTGCATACTGGTGTTTGTGGATTACTTTAGCAAATGGGTGGAGGGGGCTGCGGTGAAGGAAGCAAGTACAAAAATTTTGTACAGAAGCGAGTTCTCCACACCACTCGACTGGTTAATTCGGGGTTGGGGTGGGCGACCCATTTCCAAGTCAACCCATACATCCTGACCAGGTTATTAGGGAAGTGCATGATCAGGCTTGAGCTAATTTGGATTGAATCCACAAGCAATAAAAACGATACTATGATCGAAAACACAGGTCAGTCACTTACGGGCCAGTGAATTTAGTCTGCTTGAAAACTCATCTGACTGCTAAGCGTCCCTTATTCGAAAACTGTTGGATGTGAACTAACGTCGGTGTAGAGAGGATAGCATTCCATACTTGGCCTAATAGTGTCCCACAAACCGATGAATAGGGAAGCTCGGACCCACCAGGTTTTCAGTGGAGTTCCTATAACAGGCTAGGGGAGGGCCAGGGGTTGGAGGTTCCTGACAAGGTCGATATGAGTCAATAGCAGATATGTTCAAGGTGGATACTGACGAACCGGCCACCCATGATTATGACCTGAGAAGCAAAGCTAGTCACGAGGAATCAAAAAGTATAGGAATGGGCAGTGCGATGGACCATGTAACGGAACTGGACAATCGGACAAATTGTGAACTTATGATTAGAATTGAAATTACCCACTCTTACAATCTAAGACTGCAGCATCATCCATGGGTGAAGGGTGGACAGTAAGGAAGTGGACTAATAGTTACCATACTGACTGTCTGGAGGGTCCATGACATCTTCATGGGACATGACAGCTTATTTGTTTCGTTAGGGATCCAAATGTACATTCCTGCGGAAAGATGTATTTTAAATAGTTGTTTTACCTAAGTACCTACAGTCTATAAGTTTGGGCAGTTATGTTCATACAAGAAATCCCAGAAGCTAGTGTTAAAGCTAGTGTTAACCAATCCTGTTTACTAACTCTGCTTATAGTCTCACACAACCACAGCTTTATGGTTTAATTTATGTTTATGTTTAATAAATTCACTGAATGGCTCACTGCTCTCTTATGACAGTAAACTTTTCAACAACAAGGAGGTTTCAGAAGCCACAACTATCATAGAGCACCGAACCAGGTTCTGGTTTAGCTTAAGCCTCATTGTATGCTTTTTCTTTGAAAAACTTAAAACATCAGATTTTCAAACAAGTCTTTAAGGTAGACAATAAAACATAGAAAATAATCCAATATTATATAATGTACCTATCTATGAATGGCAAAAAATATGTGAAACTCTAGCATTAGCTTTTTTTATTTTAAATAAAATAAGAGTGAACTGCTTTCATTTTTTAATCAGCTGTGAGTGGGTGTCCTGTTGTATGTAAAGAACACAGATCTATTAAAGTGATGTTCACAACAATTGCCCATAAGACTGGAAATTGCTAGACACCTTGTGTACAAATGGAAGAGTTGTTTGACTACAAATACCACTTCAAGAGTAGCATTAAATAGTCTGGGAGGTTACACAGATACCTAGGGTAACTTCTAAAGGTATCTACTACCTGAGTCTATCAGAAGAACTGGCAGGGTTGCAATAAAACAATTTTGCAATAAAATGTTTTTAAATGAATTGTCTTTTGTCAAAGGAAAACAATGTTTTGGTGTATCTGGGCTAGAAATGCAACATCCATGTAACAATGAATTATGAATTATACCAGAAAATTACAAATGAAAAAAGAATAAATGTTAAGAATAAACATTTTTTTTTTCGAATAGTCAAATCCTGACCTTTACCAAAAAATAATTAATCAATTAAATAAATTATAAAAATGCAGACAGACCTGAAGTGATCAGCTTATATGAAGAAACATCAACATTTACTTGTAGTTAATGCTATAAATAAGGGTCACATCATATACTAAACATTTTCACATATATGCCACTCACAAATATGTAATAGTGGATTGCTTGATTAATAATTGTATTGAATAATTGTCTTGTCTCACTTTCAGGATTTGTCAGTGTTTTAAGTTATATTCATACGTAATTTTCAAAAACCAAAAAAACTTTTAAGCACCTCTGTTTTTACAAAACATGATTGAAAAACAGTTCAACGAGAGAACGCAAGATCATGTGTTATTTCAAATCACAAAATTACGAACCATCTGGGTATAATTGAATTTTTTCCTTGACTGTGTGCATGGCATCATGAAGATCTGAAGATAACCAAATGGTTTTGGGTCGCAACGTAGTGGGTCTTCCAGCAGGACAAAGACCCTAAACATACTTCAAAAAGCACCCAGAAATGGATGGAAACAAAGCACTAGAAAGTTCTGAAGTGGCCAGCAATGAGTTCAGATCTAAATACCATTGAACACTTGTGGAGTGATCTTAAAATTGCTGTTTAAAGGCACCCTTCAAAGATGAAAGACCTGAAGCAGTTTGCAAAAGAAGAGCGTTGCAAGAAGCTTGTTGATGGTTATAGGAAGTGACTGATTTTAGTAATGGTTTCAAAAGGGTGTGCAACCACATATTAAGTTGAGGGTGGCAACAATTTTGTTAGGCCCATTTCTGGAGTTTTGCGTGAAATTATATTACGTTTGTTTTTTTTCTGTTTTTTACCTAAACATGTGCATGACAAAACCTGTAATTGCAGTACATTTCAGGGATAATTACTTTCATTATTTCAGTTATTTCATTATAACACAATTTCAGTTGTGAAATTTTGGCCATGACTGTATGTTTATCCATATAATCTCAAAAATTCTAACTGGTTCACAAACCTTCATGGAACGAAGGTATTGGAAGGCAAGGTAGTATGGAAGGTATTTAACATTGTTATCGAGAATTTTCTTGACAACAACAGTGCACTTGCTTACTATGAGCTGATGAAAGATTTAGATAAAACCATGAAGTCTGTCACGAACAGTGAAGTGTCGGAGGCATACGCGACATGCGGGAAAACCAGGTTTATTGAAACTAAATAAACGTAACTTGAAACAGAAACATAACGAAACAACAGGCAGGCAGGATTTCTGCCCTGCTGATTTTTGTTCAGTCAGCCATGGTGGAAGGTTTCACCAGTGTCACACCCAGGGACTGCTTACGTGACCACACCCGGCCTGCATCACCGACCTACTGATTATACACACCGGTTCGCAATTTTCCATCAGTGCTCATCA
>JAUZST010004572.1:0-16219 GCA_034779995.1 Parotocinclus haroldoi | reverse complement strand
TTTTCTGTGTTATATGCGCTTTCAAAAGAGTCTGTTTATTGGTTCAAAAAGTCAGTCATGAATAATATACCCAGTGTTCCAACAGCTTACAGTTGTCAAGGGCAATTCAAGAAGGGCAGAACTTTGGCTGCCTAACTTTGACAACCTGGAAGTGACACCCCAAGATACCCATTCTTATTTGTTAATTCTGCTTAATTGCTTTGTAGCAATGGCTATAGCTCAGTGAAATCAGAGTGAAATCTTTTATTCTAATTATTGGCAACTTGAAGAGGACCATCCCACAAGAGGTGGTACAGATACAGAGTCAGTATTTAGTACAACACAGGGAACTGTAGTGTAAAGTTACAAATCTACTCAAAGATTTTATGTAAAACTTCAGCCTTCAGAAAGATTTTCCCTTTGTGTTCAAAGACAATAAAAAATTAACCAGCAAACAGAAAGGAAGCATTTTCTTACTTAAATCTTTATTCTGTGCACACAATTTATTGATTTTCTTGGCCAATGGTGCCATTGTATGGTTCAATAATTGATTGATTTTGCTCTAAGAATGGCTTTATCTTCTACCGAGAGTGATTTCATGTAGTAACATTGCTAGAGGCTTTATCATTTCCCATATTCTAGGAGTAGGAATAATGGCATAAATTGTGCGCTTTCAATTTGAGGTGAGGAGGGAGTGGTTGGTACGATTGATGAGATGCTTCCACTAACGATTAGTAGGTTGTGAACTGTAGAGTCTGCCCTTCGCTTAAGCGATCTGGCATATTTCATGCATCGACTTCATTCTGGCAGGGCCATTAGTGCCTCTTCTGACCGTTTTCTTTCACACACATGCTCACACAGGTTGAGGCTTTATCTGTGCATTTAGGATCTTTCATTAAGCAATTTTTCATTAAGCAAGCCTATTCAGAAACAAAACAAAGGTGATGAGAATTTTAATGAGACAGGTAAGGGAGGGGGGTGAAGTTATTTGGGAAGGCAATTATTGCAATGCTTAAACATCATTTAGTGTACAATGACTGTGTTTGACAAATATGCAACAACATAAAAGTGTTCAAACGAAAGTTTTTATGGTCATTTTTATGAAGTGCTGTGTTAAATCTTAAACAAAAATCTTAAAACGATAAAAAAAGTCCTGTATAAACATAGTGCTGCAACACTGTATCTTGTGCCCCTGTGGAAATGTGTTGTTTTCTGTAATTGTCTTGAATCCTTAGTCATAATTACCAGTAAGTATGACCATTTCTGGTTTTACCGAATCAACCAAAATTCATGTCATGCCTGTGATTTTTCCAATTAACAATTTAATAACATTTGAACACAGGATGGTATACCCAAATCTCATATTTTCTGACATCCACCTTTTTCAAGGCTTTTATGATGCCAAACCTTATGGAACAAGTGAACGATTAACCTAGTGCATGTTTTTGGATTGAGGGAGAAAGCTGGAGTATCTGGAACAAACCCGTTGAAAAGACACAAACAGCCCAAGGTCAGAGTTTAACCAAAGATCTCAGAGCTATGAGGTGACTGCACTAACCACATGTGCCACCATGCTGCTCTTCGATAATTGAATGCATGCCCTTGGAATGTGAGAAGAAAGAACACAGAGGGAGAACATGCAAACCAAACCACAGGTAGTGTTACTCAAAGCCTGTGGTCTAGAGCTGTGACAGTACTAATCACAGAGCCCCAGTGAACATCTGAACACCTCAGTAACTCTCAATATTTTTCAGGTTTCTGCATACCCTTCACTTCTAAAGTCCATAAAGAAATAGTTTGCCTAAATTGATGGAGAGCTTGGCTTCCATGCACAGTCCAGCCTTGCACTCTAAAAACCAAACCTTTATGATACATTGTAATACTAATTGTCGTAATACCAAAATACTAATAATCGATACTGTATATGTCTTAGCATATTGTAAAAAGCAGCTCATGGTACAATTGCCATGTCTTCATTTTAAAAAAGAAGTCCCTTCACAGAAACAATGGTATCCACAGGAGTGGTTTTTGAGCTTGTTTTTAAAGTACATTCTCCGTTTTTGGCTTCCTCCCTGATCCTGCCTCTCTCCATGACACACCTGTGGAATAAAGTGACACTGCTCATTTGTCCACAGCCCCATTACCTCCTCTCCTTTCCCATACAAATCAAACCTAACATTTACATGTATGGCATTAAGCAGACACCCTTATCCAGACTGACTTATAACTGATACAGTGTTACAATTCAAGCAATGGTGGGTTAAGAGCCTTGCTTAAGGACCCAACTGTGGCAGCTTGGGAGAAGAGGAAATTTGAACTCTGGACCATCAGTGCCACTGATAGTTCATAATTGATGCAGTTTCTTTAGCTATTTTAGGGAATAGCTGATTTTTTATTACATAGCTGATTTTTACCATCGCTGATTTTCCAAAAACAGGAACTAAAGAAGACTAAAAGATACTACGGCTTTAAATTAAAACTAATAAAGTGACCCCTCTATCACACCTTGTGGTAGATTTGCTTGTTTTTCGGGTTTGTTTCTTGCTAGATCTGGCAGCATTGGTGCTTGACCACGCTGATGCTCTTGTGGCTAAAGAGCAAATTCCTGCAGTCATGTTTCAAAGCAATCACAGAGGGCTTACCACAAGAGTTCTGCCACCAAGTCCATATTAACATCCATCGTTTCGGTCGTGATGTCCGACGCTCTGCAAACAATTGCTGCCATAACGCGTTCGAATAAAGAAACGTTGTTAATGGGAGGGCTTTTAATTTGAAACGAACGTGCTGCAGTAGAGGAAGTGGCTTTAGCCGCTAGATAGATTGGACTAAGGCGGAGCCCCTCTAACGTCTTTCAAACTTTGTTCCGAATCACACAATCACCATTTTAAAGACAGTAAGTGATCAGTTGATATGTTTAACGAGAGAATAATAGTGATAAGGTTTGCGGTTTGTTTCAATAGTATGAGCTAGCTGAATATAGCTAGCGGTGTTTGCTCGCTAACCCTCAATGAATTTTAGGTCTTGTACCGGCGAGTCGCTTCTACAAGAAGAAAAGGATAGAAATGGGGGACAAGGAGCTGATGTGGGCCTTGAAAAATGGAGATCTGGACGAGGTGAAGACGTTATTGAAACAGGTAGGAACGCTGGATCGTCCCACTCATCAGGCAACGAGTTCTAGGGAACTTATAACGTTACAGTAAAACTGGCAGTGATCCCTATCTGCCCTACTAGTGTCAAACCTATGTACCTTCATAGGTGCCTCTAATAATCTGTAATAAATAGCGCTTAACGTTTGATCATAAGTGCACGGTTTATGCCATAAATAGCAGTACAAGTTTGCATTTATGGGCTTCCTGGTCGGCTGGATGAGCTGAGCGTTATTGCGAAACGATCATTTATTGATTGATAATTAGGTCTGAGTGTTAATTCAGCGTTTATCTGACTGGCCGTCTTGCTGTGCTTCAGGCCTCATTAAACTCATTTTAGATTTTGAATACACAAATGAGCAGACCGCTAAAATTGGAAACCGTATAGCTAGTATACATTCCTTCACGTTTAGAATAGCAACACATGTAATCGGTAAACTACCATCGTTTTTAGGCTATAGCTACAACAACGTCAAATGCTGAAGCTGACAAAACTAGAAAGCTTGCAATCGCCGGTAGCTACTGAATACCGGTTATTACCGCGCTTTCAAGTGGCGTCGGTTTTGATCGGAATTGCGAGTTTCCCATGAGGAGGCGCTACACGAACAACCTCGTAGTCGAATACGTGGAAATTTTCAGTGCTTCACGAATTGACCGAGTAATGACGTACAACGTACAGGCGATTTCCAAGATGCCCTAACAAGTAGTCAACGTTAAGATATCAGATATACTGCTGACAAAAATTAGGGGGGATCTCAAAATGAAATATCCACAAGTTTTTGTGAGCAGTCTAGTCACCTACAATGTGTAGGTTAATTCTAATAGAAACGTCACTTTGAACAGCAGATTTTTGCTCTATTTGTGTTTTCAATAAACCCAGAAAGCCTCAAATCCACAACTAACATTTTGCCAGCTGTTTGGTACTACACTGCACTGAAAGTAGGGAATGTTTCATTATGGGGTTTCGTTTTGAAGCCCCCCCCCTTGTTTTTGTGAGCTGTATATTATTCATAGTTGAAGCTGCAAACTCTTGTGTGTAAATTACATGACGAAATGACATACATGTAATATAGAAATAGTGCATTATGTATCGCGTAATATAAATGTATCAACCCCTAAGTCATTGAGTTGTACTTCAATTTCGTTGGACTAGTGTACAAGTACAATATGCAATGACAGTAAATAAAGTTTATTCATTTAGATAGCCTTCATGTTTTTTGTTTACATTTTAAACCACATGAACGTGGCCAGGTCGGATAAACAAGTTCATCTTGGAGAATCCCGCCACCTGACGTGCACTTGAAACTGCCATTAGAAGTGTGGTAGCTAAATGAGTGTGTCAGGTTGTACCCAAGCTAATTATGATTGTATTGTTCGTGCAGAAGAGAAAGGATTAAGCACAGTATAATACATTAGAGGCACCTTCCCACCCATGATATGGGCTTGTGAATTGTCAGTGTTAGGTTAGCTCACCCAACTCAATTTTATATAAGACAGTTCACATAATAACAAAACACTAAGGTTCACTAATGTGAGGAGCTCTCGCAAACACAGGATGAAAATTAATCAAGTAATGACTTAAAAAAAAATGTCTGTGATTTGCATACCGTTATTGGATAGGCTGTCTGCACAGAAGTGGTTCATTCAGTGTGCGTAACTTTACTATATTTAGATAGGTGACATCAAATGGTGAATTTTGAGGTGCTTTTAGCGCTTCTCCAATGGGATGTCTTTCAAAACAAATGATGAACTAGATACATTGAGCTTTGTCGGGTTACCAAGCTAATTTTCTGGGAAGTGAAAGTTAAGTGCTTTTTTATTTATTAAATGAATGAAGAAACAGTTAATTTTCACTTTAATGTAGCGGGCGATTCTCACCTGGGCAGGTGTTTAGCTGTGGTCGGCTGAGGTTGAGAAGTATTTGTGTAAGGGAAAAATAGTTTTTCAGAGATCTCACTTGTGAAAGGGAATTGGTTTCTTTGGCTTCAACTGGCCGTGGCTCTTGCCTCGTACTTTTGCCAAAGCCCCTCAAATATTACAAAATTGAGCATAAACACATTTATGAGCTTACATGTGTTATATTAAGCACATCGCATACGCTGTTTAATTCCATGTGCCCACTGGGACCATGGACATGCCTGCTGTTGAGTCTCGGGGGCGCTACAGTGTGCATGCAAATTGGCTGCAACCAGCCTAGCCAAATTACATTCCATTACAGTAGTAGAACACACAAGGTTTGTAGAGGGGTCATGTGCCACATTTAACAAGCTTTTTGTAAAGCATGGTAATAGTTTAGTATTGTAAGCAGAGCTTACTCAATTATTTCCATCAGAGTGGGTGTTAAATGCAGTGTTTCGCTTGTTACAAACAGCTATTTCTAAACAAATCCAATCTTTATAGATCTATTTACTTTTTCCTCATTCACAACCCCAATTCCAATAAATATGGGACATTATGTAAAAGAAAAAGAAAAACAAAACATAATTTACAAATCCTTTTTAACCTATATTCAGTTGAATACACTACAAAGACGAGATATTTAATGTTCAAGCTGATAAACCTTATTGGTTTTTTTTTTTTGCAAATATCTTTACCATTGTGTTACATCAACTTTCCTTTAACAACACTCTATAATCATTTAGGAACTGAGCACACTAATTGTTGGAACTTTGTAGGTAGAATTCTTTCCCATTACTGATTAACAGTCTGGGGTCTCTGTGATCGTATTTTGCACTTCATAATGTGCCACACATTGTCAATGGGAGATCAGTCTAGTACCCGCATTCTTTTACTATGAAGCCACGCTGTTGTAACTGGTGCAGATCGTGACTTGGCATTGTCTTGCTGCAATAAGCAGGGAGGTCCCTGAAAAAGTCGTTGCTTGAAACCTGTATGTACTATTAGCCTTAATAGTGCCTTCACAGATGTGCTAGTTACCCATACCATCAGAGATGCTGACTTTTGAACTTCGCTCTGATAACAATCCAGACGGTCCTTTTCTTCTTTGGCCCGGAGGACACGATGTCCATGATTTTCAAAAAACATTTGAAATGGGAGCTCATTAGACCACATAACACTCCTTTTATACCCAATCATGACACTCGCCTGTTTCCAATGAACCTGTTCACCTGTGGAATGTTCCAAACAGGTGTTTTTTGAGCATTCCTCAACTTTATCAGTTTTTTGTTGCCCTTTTCCAGACGTTCTTTGGAACATTGCAACCATCAAATTTAATATTAGTGAATATTTGCAAGAAAACAATAACGTTTATCCATGAAAACATTACATGCCTTGGCTTCAATTGAATATGGGTTTTGCAAATCTTCATTCTGTTTTTATGTGTCCTAACTTTACTGGAATTGGGGTTTGTAAGTTTGAGTGTCAAATCTCAGTTTTTCAGTCTTAGCATTGAACAATAATGATTGCTCAAATGGCTGGAAAGTGTCAGTACAACAGAACGAAATATAATTTTGGTCTGCGCAATGTGTCAACAGAATGATGTAACTGAGGCGGTGGACTTAAATATTTAACCACGTATCATTCCAAAAGATTTATTTTCCATTGGCATTCCAGTCATTCCAGATATTATACATGAAAGTGAGGCATGAAAGACAATGTTGCAGAAGCACAAAACCCAGTCCACAGCTTCCTACCCTCCTGGGAACACCTAGTTTTTTTTATAGTTTATATATTTAAGAAAACAGCAGCTCTAGTGTCTCATGTCTGGACCACTGAACATGTACATTGATGGATAAACAGTCAAACTGATTTCAAGCCACTACAGCATATAACATGGTTAAATGAGACCTACAACTATCCCCATGAGATAGACCTTTTATTAGAATGTACCAATATCGCTTGCAGAAGGTAAGCTATCTTAAGCTTAATAGTGACTGGGTTTATAATGAAATAGAAATAGTCCATCACGTAGTATTTATTGCTCTGTATACATTGTTAGCCCCCACACATCCTAGTGGTAAATGGTCAGATCCATCCTGAACAGTGGATAGAATTTCCGCTTCTGTAATGGCAACATTAATGCAGACATGTAAGTTGATCTTTTCTATGGATGCCAAGCATTTATCAACAAGCCAAATCAGGAAAAGTAGGACTGAGATATGCAAACATTTTTTTTCAATATTTCCTTGAGGAACACTGATTTTAATTCAGCAATTTCCTGAAAGATTTGTTGACAAATTGCAGATCGTTTGCCCACTGTTACTCCTCAAAGTGACTTCAATAATGACTGCAATCACTTGTGTAAAATCACTTGATTGTTTGTGGTTGTTTTGTTTTGGGTTTTTACCTAATCAGTAGCCCTAAAGTGCGAACAAAACATCAAGTAATTGATAATCTTCCTTATTACCGTATTAATGATGAGATCTATTTTGAACACAATAATGCAAAAATAAACTGTGAAGGAACAACACCGAAAAGTTCAGATTAACAAATTTAACAAGATGTTTAAAACAGCATCACCCACTGAATATGAAGAGTTTGACAAAATAAAAAGGTAAAGAAGCTAAAGCTAGCTAGAGCCAGCCAGACGTGTATATTAGAATAAGCTACAAACCTATATAAAAACCCATTCAATGATACAGTGAAACCAGTACAATCCTTATATTTTTGGTCATATCGCCCAGCACTAGTTCATACAGTCTATATTGAAATATACTGAACACAAAATATATATGTAAATGTAACATTTTGTTTTGGCTCCAATATTTCATTAACTAAACTCAAAGATCAAAATTTTCAGGTTCTAGGAAAGCAGAAAACCAGTCAGAATCTGATGTGTCCACCATTTTCCTTCACGCAGTGCAACACATCTCCTTTGCATAGAGTTGATCAGGTTGTTGATTGTGGCCCGTGGATTGTTAATCTTCTCCAATGGTTGTGTGAAGTTGCTGGATATTGTCAGGAACTGAAACACACTGTTGTACACGCAGATTCAGAGCATCATAAACATGATCAGTGGGTGATAATCACTTATTGAATGAGTGAGTGTGCAGACAATGCAAGAACTGAGATGTTTGCAGCTTTCAGGAATTATATACAGATCCTAGCAATGTGGAGTCATGCATTATCATGCTGCAACATGATATGTGATGGTTGTAGATGAATGGCACAACAACGGGCCTCAGGATCTCATCATGGTATCTCTGTGCATTCCAAATGCCATCGATATAATACACCTGTGTTCATTGTCCATAGCATAGGTCTGTCCACGTCATAACTCCTCTGCCATCGTTGGCAATCACCCACTTGATGCCATACACACAGTCTGCCATCTGCTGTACAGTGAAAATTGAGATTCATTAGTGAAGATAAAACATCTCCAACATACCACATGGCATCAAATGTGAGCATTTACCCACTCAAATCGGTTACGATGAGGAACTGCAGCTGGTGCTGGTGTGGTTATGTGGCCTGTGGTGCGTGGCCAGTTGGATGAACTGCCAAATTCACTGAAGCACCTTTGGAGACAGCTTATTGTAGCAAAATAAACTTTCAAATCAGCTCTGGTGGACATTCTTGTGGTCAGCATGCCGATTGCACGCTCCTTTAAAACTGTGTAATAAAACTACGCATTTTAGAGTAGCCTTATATTATGGACAGCCCAATGTACACCTGCGCAATAATCTTGCTCACAATTACAACAATGTAAACGTATTGCAAATTGAGGAGTCTGTATATGTGAATGTTGTTGAGGATCCACTTTTGGCAGCTCCTGTTAGAAGTCACCACAATGGATCAATAGAGGGAAGGCAAGCAGTCAGAACAAACACAGAGTAAGATTATGAGAGCTGTGCATTTAAGCACCATTGGAGTTTCAGGATCTTCAGAGGGAATTCGTCACACCTTACCATCACGTCCAGCAGCTGTTAGCTCACACCTCAGTGCAGCTCTTTACACTCAATTTCACTTGAGTGCAAAGCTCGTTATATACTACTGTAGTTCACACCTCTGATCAGTGACCAGTAGCACAACCTCAAAGCACTACATTAGCACACGTTTTGGAAATGTTAGCCAGAGGTATGTTACCTCTGATTAAGATCTGCTGCCCTGTGAATTCCAGGATAAGGTCTTGACCCCAACACCCCATACATGTGAACACAATACAGTACACAGATTGTCTTGAAGCATGTTATAATTCCCATGCTCTCTCATTTTCATGCTATAAGTTGTGTCAGTTATTAAGAGGACGTATAGCAGTCCATAGCAAAGGGTACTGACCAAATGTTAAAAAAAACTTTGATATTACTATATACATGTTGGTACATCCCTGCTATCTACTATTGTATTATGCTTACCAAGAGCAGAGCTGTATAGCCTGAGCCTACAGGATCATATGACTAAGTGAAGTTATTTCGAATCAGTCAACCAAAATGTGAGTTTATCTAGAGTACATCTGTCTTTGTTCACACCCATTTGCCATATTATCCAGTGTACCAAATATATAGATTACATTGTCTAATATATATGGTTTGTGGTTAGAATGGCCAATCAGTGTAAAGTACAAGTTGTACCTATTAAACAGGAAGCTTAATGTATATTCTCATGTGTGTGGTCTATTGGCTAACACACAGGATGTAGACAGATTGTGGGAACCGGAGAACTGTGACTTTAGGCGCTAATCAAGCAATGATTCCTCCCCAAGGTGATAAACATATAACAATACACTTCACTTCATCTCACACCAGCAATCACACACTACTGGTTGTAACACCTTGCATCTGTAATGTCTTGCTAATATACCACCAATCAACTTGGCCTACATCTAATACAAGGGAATTATTCAGCTAAATGTTTATGCAGTTACATAATGTTGTGATCCAGATATTCTATTAAGTATTATATACTTAATATTCTATTAAGTATTAGTAAATACTTACTAAGCACTGTTTTAGGAACAGACAATCATTTGGCATCAGTTCAATACGTAAACTTATGGGCCAGCATCTTCAGGTAATGTTCACATCAACCATCAGAATGGATTCAAAAATGTGACCTGGCATGACTGTTGGTGAAAGATTGGCTGGGTTGAGGAGCTCACGTGCAACAATCTCTAGAATTACTCACAGCAGTGCAATTTTAAAAATAGTTTGAGCTGACAGAAAGGTCACAGTAACCCAGACAACCTATCCATACAAACTATGGTGAGTAGAAAAGTTGTATCTTCAGTTGGAATCTTGAGGTGGATGGGCTACAACAGAAGAGGACAACAACGGGTTCCACTTCTGTCAGCCAATAACAGAAAGCTAAGACTGCAGATGTCACATCCCCACAAATTAGGTGGAAAACAGTCCCCATGTCTGATCAATCTCGATTTCTACTGAGGTGCACAGGCAAGGTCAGAATCTGTCATCTGGCATGAACTTTTGGATTATTCAGACTGGTGTAGGTAGCGCAAAGGTTTTCTTGGTACCCTTTGTTCTTCGCTTGAATGCTACAGTGTATCTGAGTATTGTTGCTGATGTGCATCTGATTGCTCATCTTTGAATGGGCTCAGTGTTCTTCAGGTGTATTTAGAGCCATTAGTTCATAATCTGATAGAACAGCCCTGATATATGTTAGAATGGGAGCATTGCAGTATGAGAGTGCACTCAAAAAATCTATAGGAATTGTGTAATGCAATCCTGTCAATATGGAGTCTTTAAAAATTGTGGAATCCATGCAACAAAGAGATGATGCTGTACTGAAAGCAAAGGGAGTGCCTTCCCAGTATGACTATACTGAGTGTATGGTGTATGCTTGTTGCGTGTATTGGTACATTGGTGTACAGCACAGCAAAATTGTCTTCTTTATGGTAATTTTACTTGACCCTATACCTGTCAAACTATAAATTGGAGCAGTAACTACAAATTGATCACTTCTCTAAATAATCTAAATAGTGAAACATGAATACTATGCAGTTCTCTTATATAATAACAGAGGCAGCATGTGTTTGAATGAAAAATAAAGGGTACACAAAACTAACACCTCAGGGAAAAAAAATATTTTTGAGATATGTGAATTGTTTCTTAGCTAATTCGGGTTATTGGGGATGGGTGACTGAATGGAACCGGTTTCTTGGGCTAACCCCAAACCACAAGCTGTAAATCAGTCGTCGCTGGGCACTTGCACCCACACACTCATACAACTTTTGTCTTTCTCTTATTGGGTACTTTTGCCACAGCAAAAGCGGATCAGAACACACTGGATAAGTTCTTCAAACGTTGACTGGAATTTAGTAAGAACTTGTTTTTTTTTTTACAGTATTATGCATTGCGCAATAAAGGTTTAATAAACACTTAATATGTTACATAGCACGTGCCGTGTAATATAGGGCATGTTCGTTTAAGCAGAAAAGCCGGTTATTAGGACCAAAACAATCGCGTCCCGATGTGGTCCAATTAACCGGAATCGACTGTATAGGCAACTGTATTTTTCTGAATTCTTCTTTTACTTCTACTGATCCAGGTGTTGAACAGTTTGTGCCTGGTAATTCTCATCTGATAATACAGCCAGAATGAAACTACCTGTTCAGGCAAAGGAATTAAAATGATGTAGAAAAAATACCCAGTGTAATTAATACTTCACCTAAAAAAAAGTTGTCTTACCTTAACCTCAGTAAATGGTTTTGCAAAGTAAAAAAACCTTCACATGGTAGGCAGTGAGTGCATTTACATTCACTTAATAAATCTTCCATAATAAATTTTGGAGTTCATATTAACAGCATACTCGAATTTCTTAAATCAGGCCTTGCATCAGATTAATAAATCTAACAAAGATGAGCTGTATTGTAGCTCAGTATTTACATTTCTCAGTGCTTGGATTGTAAGATTGTATGAATTGTAAGTCGCTCTGGATAAGGCCGTCTGCTAAATGCCTTAAATGTAAATGCATATTTTGATTTCCTTACTTTGATTTCAGCTAGCAGAATGAACACAAACTCATTCACACAAACTGGGACACATTAAAGATGCCGATTGACCTAACATGACCTAACACGTGAAGGAAGGAACCAGAGTGGGAAGGAACTAGATCTGGAGGAAGCCCACACACACACTGGGAGCCGAGCTCCACACAGGCAGCAAACTGGGTTTCTGGAGCTGTGAGGTGCCAGAGCTAACCACTATACCACAGTGCAACCCTTTTAATATGTAGCCATAGTGTTAACCAACCCACTCATTCATTGCAAAGATTATACAGGGTCAGGGGGCGGGAACACTTCCCAGCATTGTAGTTATCTACAGATCAATAGGGCGTAAATCTAAGAGCATAACCAGCAACAAGATCAATATCGTAGCTGGAGGAAAAACAGAAGGAGAGTAGGAGCACATTAGGACTGTGGAAAGGGAAGATATACAGGCTTGGGGGTTGGGGTCAGTGGCCGGCACAAAATCCCTGCTGAGAAGGATTTTAATGAAGGAAAGCCATTACATTTTAACAACAGAGGCATATATTACCCCACACTGCATATTTCCCCATTAGCAATCCCCATTATTAATCCAGAGGTACCAATCTTGCATGTCTTACAGTAATAGCTATCTGTCATAGTCTGGATAGGCTATATGCTTTGACTGTAGATCTCAAATTATATTGTCAGAATATACTGCTCACAAAATCAAATATCCCTTAATGAAATATCCTGTAATTTTTGCATGCCGTGTATGTGCTCTAAACCTATTTCACTTGTAACATGATACAAAATTCAGAAATATTTGGGCAAGATTTGACCCTAGCTTGATCTTTGTGTATACTAATATGGCAGTGCCCTGTGATGGAGTGCCTCTTAGTGTTCCCACGCCCAGTGTTCCCAGCCCCCACCTGGGACCCCCAGTGCCCTTAACCAGGATAGAGTGAAGTTATAATGATGACAGGACTATGCTACTCAATTATAGTATCCCCATCGTTCCTCGAGTGGCCCTGTTTAATTCTCAATTTCCAGCACCCATTATAAAAAAAAATATTAGACTGTGAAAGTTTAAGGATTTAAAAACAAATCTAAACATATAAAAATATATCTGTTAGAAACATCACTTCTCAGAAAGTCTATTCCCTCAAGTTATTAGCAGCTAATAAGTCTATTTAAAGAATTAATAAGGAACAATCTTGAGGAAGACACTATGAGACCAGAAAACAATGGGAGGGCATGTGAGACAAAGTGTGTGATATGGACAGGTGGTCACCACTGAAACCGTCACCATTCATTATTTCAGACTAGAAACAGCTATGAGGAACAGTAAAGAACAGTTACTCTGAATGACAGATTAATCAGCATTCTTGATGACTATCAGTCTGTAAAGAAACAGGCTAAACTGTTACTGTTTGCTATGTTTTTTTTTGTCCAAGAATAAAAAAAGACTTCCTTTTCACGGTATATACTGCATTAAGGGATATACATTACAATAAAATATCTGTGTGGCACTTAAAATGGTGCTATGTTAATAATATAATACATATCATACACAGAGGGTGGCTATCTTTACATATCTGTCATTTAGCAGATTCCATTAATCAGTTACAATTATTACAGTCTTACAATCCAAGCAGTTGTAGGTTAAGGGCCTTGCTCAGGGACCCAACTGTGGAAGATGTGAGATTTGAACCCTGGACCTTTTGGTTCATAGTCCAGTACCTTAACCACCAGGCCACCATAGTCCCTTTCATGCATTTTAAAATCAGCTGACACAAACTGTATATGGTTATCTCTCTGTTTCATGCTACAATTTAAGTATTACTGCTTGTTGTACCTGCTGCCATTACAGCAGCCTAACAAGATCCCTGTCTTCTGCTCGGTAGCTGCTTATCATCTAGACAAGCAAGAAAAGCCTCACACACATTATAAACCACACACATTAATCAATCAATCTTCATACATAAATAATAAAATGAGTTACACTGTATATCCAGTTAGACCACATTCAAAATCACATCTACTGACAGTAATAGATGTTTGCTCCTACAACAGCCTTCATTTATTCTTGTGCCTTCACTACCCCACCATCTGTACTGAACTACTTTTAATGTCTACTGGGATTTAAAATAATAATATTAATATTATATAGATAAAAATATATTCATATTAGTATTATTAATGAATAACCACTTAATGTCCACGTGCACTGTCTAGTTCAAAAGCAGTGAGATTGAGTATAAAGATATTCCACTTTACAAAACTTCCTAATAGTTTTCATAAGCAACATCAAATCATTAATGTCACAATTAATCAATCAGGAACCTGTATAATAGTTTAACTGAAACAAAGGACACACTTTATACATGCTAATTAAATGCACAACAACGGTAATGCTTTGGTAATGACCCAAACTATATATGATAGTTTATTCTTAAATATATAAAAGTATAAAATTTTATTTTTAAAGAGAAGACCGATAAGCAATACTAAACAGCACATTTATTTTACTATTAATTTAAGCAGTTTGGACTCACTTTTTTCTTCAAACTTTTCTAACATTCATTTTGAAATATTAATTTGAGACTCTTGATGTTGACATGTTGGCATTATGTCATTCCTGCAGTGAATGCACTGGCCAGGACAGTTGACACAAGTTGGATCCCTCAAGGCATGCTGTTGGTACCAAATTCTGACCCAACCCTCTGTGTGTCACAGCAGAAAACCAGATTAATCAGACCAGGTTGCATATTTCTAGTCTTCTGTCCAGTTTCTCACCCCACTGTAGCCTCAGTTTTCTGTTCTTAGCTCTCAGAATTAAAAACTGTTGTGGTATTATGTTGTTGTAGCACATCTGTCTCAAGGTTCAACATGCATTGCTGTTCTGCTCTTCACAATTGTATCTGTCACCTTAAACCAGGATGGTCATTCTCCAATAACTCTAATTAACATTTCTGCAATGGTGTCACATATTTGACTGTTCATTAAAAAGTTACTGTACTGTACTTATCTTCATATTACAAATACCATAAAATGTTATATAAAAGCAGTAATATACATTCTTTTTGACATAAATCCCTGCCTATCAGCTTAAATGAAGACGAGGTTTAGAAATTGAAATTAAATGAATTGAAATGGTGTGTCAGCTGGTACCCTGTGCCGCTTTCTCCCCAGTCACCCTGCTGTCTACGATTGGCCAGCTGGTGCTCAGAGCCACACGGCTGTGAGGTGCTTGGGACAAATTTAGGAACACCAGCACACAGGAAGCTCCTACATCTGCTACAAGAACAACTCCCCCCATTTCACACACACACACACACACACACACACACACAAACACACACACACGCACATGCACACTCGGTCAGCTGAGAGATCAGTGGGACAGCTGGTTCTGTTTCCACAGGACGGCGACGTCACTCTACATCCCCCCATCAACTCTCCTAAGGGATGAATGACGCTTTTTAATACCCACTGACCGAATTGTCATTTTTAATGCTTAATTTTATATTTTATACTACTGCTTTCATTTGTGAAATTTTATGTTGTGTAATAGGTAGTGTTCTTTTCAGTAATTAACATTTGCCAAATTGAGATAGTAAAAGGTCATGTGCCTAAGTGTATTGCAGGTTTAGATCTGAAATGATTTAATTGTTATTCAAATTTAATTACCAACCATTATACAACCAATTTTGTATAACTCAATTATTAGATCATCTTGACATATGTCTACAGCACTGTGGATTTTTCCTCTTAGATGTTAAGATTTTTGAACCCTAGACCTTAACCCAGTACCTTAAACACTAGACTACCTGTTTTTTTAAATAACTGATACTACAAGGTTCCATTAGGTTCATTTAACAATACATCTAATACTCTACTGATATGGCAACTGTCAAACACTGCTTGAAAAACAAGTTTATAATTTAGTATATTTCAGCAGTCTTTAGTGAAGTGTCTTAACACATATTTATTACGTTAAGGCAACCTTTGCATAATTGTGTTCTTTGTTAAAGACAAGATCTGCATCAGTTAGGGCTTAATATATTTTAACATAACGTATTGAATGGCTAAATAATATTAACAATAACTAATCAAAAATAAAACATACTATCACTACTACTACTACTACTACTACTACTACTACTAATAATAATAATAATAATAATAATAATAATAATAATAATAATAA
>JAUZST010004571.1:0-16219 GCA_034779995.1 Parotocinclus haroldoi | reverse complement strand
ACACACACACACACACACACACACACACACACACACACACACACACACACACACACACACACACACACACAGCAATACCCCGTAATTGTGAAACCAAATCCTACTGTATCTGTAATTAACCTGTATATAATGTTTCATAAAGAGACTTCATTACTTATGTTTTGCTATCTTTTCTGTATTTCTATTCTTTTTCCTCAGAGTGTCTTGCTAACCTTTCGCTGCTGTAAGATGTGAACTTCCCCACTGTAGGACAAATAAAGGCTTATCTTATCTTAAAATAAACTGTTCAAAAATGTACCCCTGTAGTAAGACCTCAAGATCTAGGACTGTAGAGATCTCTAAAGACAAGACATTGATAAATATACATACAAAGGCGGCACAAAGCTATTCTACTTCAACAACCCAGAAGTATTTGAGCATGTGAGACAGGGAAAAACCACAGTGCAAAATAACTTGTTGTGTAACCAGTCAGCAGCTGCGGCTGTAAAACATGGGGCTGAGGTGCATGACAATTGATATAGCCTATTAGAGACACAAACATTTCTTCTGTGCAAAAACTAGCATGACGTTGCATTTCTGACACGTTAGCTTCCCAATGCTGGGAGCCGATGAGGAGAGTGTATGGAGTTCATCTTAATTCAGATGAAATAAACATTGTGGCAAAATGGCAGAATAAACAGGCATGAAGAAATGATGAAATGATGCATACCTTATGTTTAATTCATATCTGCTTTGAATGCCAGTATGTGACGTGCATGAAATACAACTAAAATGGAGGACTGTTAGTCTATCTCCTCCCCATATATGCATTACACATGTACACAGCCATACATGATGCATACGTACAGCTAAACATTTCATCTTTGTGTGTGTGTGTGTGTGTGTGTGTGTGTGTGTGTGTGTGTGTGTGTGTGTGTGTGTGTGTGTGTGGACAGCAGTGCGGCATTTCTAAATGTATCGCTAAACAAACGGACAGCCTAGTGGGTGATGACAGCTCATCGGTCTGCCCGCTCTCAGACCTTTAGCCAAGTGCTCTTTGATTTCCTGTCCTCTCCATGACAGATGGCCATATTGTGGGGAGCTATCAGGGCCAGGATTTAGGGCCACGCACAAATGGAGACCCATGCATGGCTATATTAGGGCACTCTTAAAAGGCTGCCTTGCGGCTCTGCGCTCTTTCTGAAGCACCAGAAGTGCTCACCATGTGTTTATGTCGCCGCTTGTTTTGAAACGTTGCAATTTGTGACTCTTGCCAATGCTCACTAGAGATGCACACAAAAGTTTTCAAGCACAAAAAAGAACATTGTTTGTGTTCCTGACCAGCCTTTACATATGATCGATTCCATTTTCATACTTAAAGACAACTGATGACAGCATGCCTTGTATTTGTTTATGCTAATGATGTTTGGTGGACTGATCGATCAGCCGGCGACCGGTTTTCAGCATCGTCGACCATAACCAATGCCAGTCTATCGTTTTCATATGATCAAATGTCCCTAATATATTGGACAGCTGTTATACTTAGCAAACCTTATAGAATTGACTTCAATGTCTTTACACATTTTCCACAAACTTCCCTGACATTTATTTGTATGTGGAACACAGAAAATTTAGGACTATTTCAGAACATTGGTGCAAACGTTTTAGGGTTAGGATCAAACATAATTTTGTCTAAATTGTGGGCTTTGGGATAGCCATGCCAAGAATGACTTTAATGGTTTAATGAAGACCGGTATAGGTTATAAAGTAAAAAAATTCAAATGCATTGAATGCGCTGAATTTTTCAACCTATGGGTCAATTTTCATTTTTTTAAACTTTGATTTTAAGCAATCATTCCAGGCTAGAATATAAATTGGAGAAAGAGCATAGACGAAAGAGACAAGAGAACAGAGAAAGATAGAAAGCAGATACAGAAAAAAAAGACTAGGGTTACATTCACATAGCAGGTAATATTTGGAAATTTGGGTAAACAATGAATAAAAACACAGAGTCTGACATTTTGGGTTTTGGACCACATATATATTGTACTAAAATCTGCTCTGAATACAAGGAAAAATGTCAATACAACTTATTCACTACTAACGCAGGATGAGGAGAAGGGAAAATGATAGCAGTGAGGGAGATTTTCAGTGGCTGGATAGTAAAGTAATATACCACAAATATTCGGAGTGATGCATCTGTGCAAATTAGAAAGCACATACATACTGCATCCACACTATGTTCCCTGACATTTCCACAATGGAAATGTCAGGAAACAGAAACAGGAGGGCATAGCAGCAGTGTTAAAGGAAAACCAAAAGCTTAAATGCAAAAGTTTAAAGAAACAGTTTTGTCTGCATTCACAATTATAGTGATAAATACAGTGTATTGAAAAAATGTCATTCAATATTGTGATATTATATGTTGACCATATTGCCCACTCGCTGCGTCAGTTTAGGACCATGGACTGACTATTTAGACAAATATCAGATATAGGCCACGGGCTTTGTTGAAAAAAAAAAAAAATCTGATTTGGGTAACTTGCTGTATGAATATAGCCTATGAACTCTCGAGGAACAGACAGACACAACAGACACAGTGAGGATCAAAAGAACTGAAGAAGAGAGAGACTGACAGGGAAACAAAAACAGAAAGGGAGACAGAACACAATCTTGAACGATGGCAATCCATTTTTGCCTAATCAGTGCTTGGAGTTGATCACAGGTCCTGGGTTGTTGTTTGTCCACCCTCTTTCTGAGGAGCCACTTGGTTATCACTTTTGCCTTGTGACATGGTGTTCCATCATGCTGGAATAAGCATTGTTCAACTCCAAATTGCTCCTGGATCACTGGGGGAAGTTGCTCTTGGAGGATGATCTGATACAATTCCTTAATCATGGCAGTTTTCTTAGGCAAGAATTTGAGTGAACTCCCCTGGATTAGAAGCCACACTACATGAGTGGTCTCAGGATGCTTCGCTGTTGGCGTGACACAGGACTCATGGTGGTGATCCCCTTTTCTTATCTGGACAATTATTGTTCCAGATATTCCAAACTGTCTGAAGGGGGCTTCATCAGAGAAAACTACCCTAGTCATCTGCAGTTAACCCCCTATACATCTAGCAGAATTTCAGTCTATCCTTGATGTGGTTCTTAGCGAGAAATGGCTTCAATGCTGCCGTTCCTAACACAAAGCCATCCTCCAAAAGCTTCCTTCTCACGTTGTCTTCAGATTCACTCACACCTGCCCTCTGCCATTCCTGAGCAAGCTTTGCACCGGAGGTAACCCAATCTCCTTGCTGCATCCTCTTTAGGAGATGATCTTGATGCTTGTTTGATTTTGTGTGTCCTGAAGCTTTCTTTACTGCAATTGAACCACTCTCCATGAACGTCTTGATGATTTGATAAATGGTTGATTGGACGGACAAAAAGCAAACCAATCCATAGGTCATATCTTAAGTCAACAAATATAATCACATTTGATTTAGTAATTGCCTACAATTAACCAATTCTATTTTATAAGCCATGTAATTCTGAAACTTCCTTGCTCATTTCGTCATACCTCAGCTAGAATATATAGTGGTCATAATGCATAATGATGCGTAAGCACAAATCGCCTTCTCAGTATTTCCCCATTGCCTAATCTCTGTGTGAATTTCCTTGAAGAGTCATTATTAATTAACTGCATTAACATTAATTGACAGAATACAACTTTCAAACTAGAAAATGTCTCGTCTTCTCACTGGCTTCCAATTTACGCATTGCGTTACAGGACAAACCCCCGTTATTGGAGATTTCATCACAGTCATGCTGTTGTGATGGCAGATGACAGCTGTGGCCTCAGAGGAAGCTGTAATTAAATCAAGTGGAAGAGAAGCACGGAAACGGAGCATACACACACATACAGACACACACAGACAAATGTTTGTGAGGGAGTGTTTGCTTGAGTGCCTCTCTCATTGTGGGGACTTTCCATTCACATAATATTACTGTAGCTATTTAATGATGCCACTATATGTATTACTAAACCTCTGTAACAAAACTTTATGGTTTCTCAGCACCAACTTCCTTACCACTGGAACAACCAATTTTAGATCTTGTAAATGTTAAATTTACGATTTAATTTCATGTGTGGCGAGATATCGGCTAGCATTATCCATTTTAACAGCAGCCATGACATTACAAACTGATGAAATGCATACCATTCACAGTATAATCTTCTAGGCAAAGTTCAGCTGCAAAGAACTTTGGTCCTGGCATGTGGATGTTTTGTTGATGCCTACCACTATAGATGTCAGGATCAATCAGCTATGTGTAAAAATCTAATTTTGTTGACTTGAGAGACAATCAACAGTGTGAAACAAATATTTATATTTTATAAGGTCATGTGCTGCTGACTTGTACAATTTCTGTATTTCAATCTAGTGTTTAATTGAGGGAGTACAGCCAAAAGCAAACTCCCTCAATCACAGGTTTCTGTGAAATATTACAGTCAAAAAACCATACCAGAGCCACTGCTGTCTAGGGCTGCCACAAACTATTATTTTTATAGTCGACTAATCACCAATTATTTATTATTAGTCCACTAATCATACTACGGATCATACGTTAATTGAATAGAAAACATGCAACTTAATCGCACTAGAATGCAGCTTATATTCTATAACCATCATTAGGTTTCAGCTATATGCTACTAAAAACAAAAACAATTAAAATCATGGTTTATTAAACCTTTAATGAAATATATGCAGCTTGTTGCAACAAAATTATTTAACTGTTTAGCATAAAGTGTAAACAACTGTGTAAAATAAGGATAAAGCACTGGCTTAAACAACACAAAAATAAATACATTAATAATTTTTTTTAGGTTTTTCTTTCTTTCATTCACCCCATCTCTGGCATCAAACTTCGCTCAAATTAGGCAGGTACCTGAAACTTAGGAATTATTCACAAAAATAAAGTTTTGGTCTGACTTAAATATAACAAAAGTGCATTTTGTGCTCCGTGCTCACAACTGCATTCAACTTACTACACTGACTATACAATCCCAAACTGCACAAGGCTCTTGTTCATAGCCAGGAAAGTTAGCATTTGCATGTGTCTTGGAGAAAGGCTCGTTTCCTTTTGAGAGCAGATGTTCCCTGCTGCAGAGAAAATCCGCTCTGATGGGATGGAGGTTGCAGGGATGCACAAAAGTTCAGATTTAGATAGCTTTGACAGCGTGGGGGAACGCCCCCCATTTTCACTCCACCATTGGAGAGGATCATCCTTTTCAGAGAGTAGGGTCTCTCCAAAGTACAGCCGAACTTCACTTATCACAACTTGGACCTTTCGGTACTCCACTTCAACATCATTTTCACTTTGACTGTGACAGGTCGCAGCAGTGAAAAACAAAAACAAAAACAAAAAAACTATGCGTCGACTATTAAATTAGTTGTCGACTATTTGAATAGTAGACATAATCGTGACTAACCAACTTATCATGGCAGCCCTACTCCTGTCAGCTTAAAACTGACACCTGAGGTCGCAATTCTGACACAGAAACATTGCCTGGCCTGAGGAGTCTTATTTTTCGCTGCCACGCTTGGATGGTGAGGTCAGCGGTAAGGTTTAGTGTAAACTACATGAAAGCATGAATGCACCCTTGCTTGTAGCAACAGTTCAGACTGTTGGTGGTGATGTTATGGTGTCTTGTCCACCGTACTCAAATGACCTCCACGGTTACCGGATGTCAAACCATGGCTTGGTTTGTGTTTTATCAGTGGTATAAAGTTGGATCAGCTGTTCAAAGCCCCTTACCACTGTGACTGTGACTTTTACTCACAGAATGGATTCAATCTCGGAGAAGCTATCGCTTCTGAACTCAAAACTGGAAAAACTGGAGAATTTGAGAACCACTATTCAGTGGTCTGTATGAAAATTTAGAGCACTCGAGCCAAAACAAGCATCTTATCTGGTTTTCGGAACCCATCTTATCTGTGGTTTGTCCTTGAGGTCGAGCTGCAGTGTAAACTCCTCCAGAGGATTCCGCTGTTAAGGAAACCTGTACCCCTCCATTTTCCTAAGACTGCCGGGGCGTGGCCTGTCTGGAAGTTTCCACTGTGCTATGGACACGGACTGGTGCTTTCGGGCGAACGAGTCTTTGGCTCCCCCTCTCTGCCAACCTACGAACACGCCTTCCATTTCTGCCCCCCACAGTCACATCGTGACGGGTCTGCGTGAGTGCTCTAGGTAGCTGCTATGTACCGGATGGCTGCTCGTTGTTGCTGTTTTTCTTCCTCAATCCCTTTCCCCCTTCCCCGTGGCTAATCTTTCGTCAAATGTCATTATATGTGCTTATGTGCTAAAGAGTTTATGCTTTCATACTATACTTTTCTGAGGACAGTATGTGGGTGGGCTTTTTATTAAATCTCCAATCTTCCCCGATGTTTACCATATTCTAGTCTTCCTAAGGTTACGTCTGTCTTGTCTCTCCAACCAACCCCCACTTTGTTATATTGTATGTTCGGACGGGTTGATGGTTCCAATGTTGCTCTATGTTGTACCTGTTACAATGTATATGTGACAAACTCGAATCAATCACACATTGTAGAAAATACACATGGCCATTAGAAGGATGTGGAAGTAAAATGGTACAAGACTTGACAGACATATGCATAGTGGCTTTTCCATGACTAATCAAACATTTGAAGGTGCCCCGCTTCACAAACCCTGGCTTTAAACATCATGTCACTTGAGCCAACCAAACATTCAGAAACCATACTTGGAGATTCAAAAGCAAGAAGCTTCAGATGCATGAGCATCTGTCAGGTTGAAACACACATGTACATGCACATGCACCGAGTAAACCATTTTGGAAGTTCACCAGTGGCATTCCCTCAGACAAGGATGCCAAAGAATAAAAGAGTGGCACACAAAGCCCAGACAAAAGCTAAGGCTCTTTACCCCTACCTCTACGGAAACTTCAAAGTAAGGCGAAGGGAAGGTTTCATGGAAAGAGTCACAGCTTCTGTTCAAATTCTATTCTTGTTATATTATTTAGAAATTAAACTACTCTGGTATTGTGCTTACTGTCTGCATTTTTTCCAAAGTTCAAAATGCAAGGACAGGATGCAGCAGAATTCAACAAAACTTGGTTTTCGTCCAACATCAGAGACTAGGGTTCAAATCTCAACTCTGCCAAGCTACCACTGCTGGGTCCTTGAGCAAGGTTTGTAACCTAACACTGCTTGGATTGGAAGACCGTATCGGTTCTGAGTAGCTCTAGATATGGTATTGTGCCAAATTACTAAAAACATGGGAATTGTTTTTCCCTCCATGTTGGAACAGAAGCTGTTTTTGTCTTAAAAAAACCCCCCAAAAAACCATTTGGCTCAACTTCTCAGACAGGACAGCAGCACAAACACAACCACACAAACAGCATAGTTCTTCCGTGGTTATACACACGAGCTCTAAACACGATTCCATCACTCACTGGATTGTTTATGAGACCAGATATATGCTGATGGTGAAGTGCTCAATTTTACATTTAGTGCTACTTGGTGAAATAGTATGTATATTAAGTCATACAAGTCATACAATGTGATTTTTCCTGATTATTTTTAGATTCTGTCTCCCACAATCTAAGCGTACCCAAGATAAGAATTACAAACCTCTCCATTCTTAGTAGATGGGAAAAACCTTAAAATCTGCAGTATATCAAATACTCATTTTTCTTACTGTAGAACATTACTAATGAGGATGTGGGGCACTAATGAACGAGTAGGAGTTTTGAGCATGGTTTCTCAAAATTAAGGGTATTGTTTCTGCTACATGTGTATTGTGTCATTACATCTTTTCAATAACTTCTTGAATATTTTCCTATGGCATTTTCATATTTCGGTTCGATGCCAAGAACGCCACTGTGCATGATCAAAAGACAGCAATGCATCATTTGGTCTGAACTAAACTGGCATAAACGCACCCTTTTAGGGTTTAGGCACAACAATAATATTTAACTAAAAAGAATTACAAAATAAAATAAGTTGATCACATTTTACACTTTTGCACTTTTATTATTTACTATGCACTTGAGAATTCTGAACTTGCTCATGACTGAAAAATGTTTGGGTTTTTTTTGTTTTATGCACTACAGCATATTCATGTCATTCCTATACACCTCTTTATATAAGGGTTATTTTAAAGAAAGAAAGAAAAAAAAGAGATCACTGGCCCACATAATATATAAAATCTTTACTGGAGTGAAATATGAACACTTCACCAAGACACAAGTTACAAACATTTATTCACAGAACAAGACAGAGGAACTTCAAATTCTGCCCCCAGTATTTGGCTCCCTATTTCCATATTAATGTAACAAGGTCAGTGGGTCTTTATGAAGCATTTTCTCTTCACTCTATTGTGCTTTTATTCCATTATGGACAATGACAAGCCAAAAGACAAATGTAGTGAATCTGTAGCTAACTGCTAAATATTTTACTGGCACTTTGAGCATTTTGTTGTTTGATCTGAGGCACAATAAAGCTAAATAGAATTGTCACATATATGCAATGACCGGACCCGGTGAGTGGCACTGCACAACATTAACACCTAATGTGTTTGAAATGCTTTCTCAAAGACTGTAGACGTGTTACACCATCAGAAATATCCAAAACATCCTACATCCAAGTCTGAAAAGCATCAATCTCCCTTTCATCAATAAATTGTGAACCTCAGTCAGTTTAAAATTACGATATCTAACATGCATTAAATAAAATCTGTAGTTTTGAAAATGTACAGTTTGATCGTGAGTCAAAGACGGGCAAGACGAAGCTTGGGTAGTCCAGAGTAACTAATAATTATGGTTAAACTATTAATAATCAGCTTCACAATAAACAAACACAAACTTTAATAAAAATCTCTCTTTCGGACCAAATTAGTTAATAAACAAGAAAACATTAAGAAAAAGACATGAATCTCCTCCACGATCAAGCAATTCTTTGATGTAAACACATGCAATAGAAGAAGAAATCTTGTTCATGACCTTACGAGTCATTGATTCGAACACTGGCACACTGAATAAAATGAGGAAATCTTGCTTGTGACACAAAGAGTTCACAGATTTAAACACTGACCCCCTGAATAACAATGTTCATTAACAAAACATTAACCAATTCATGACAGTGAGCGTGATTCACTGATGTAAACATTAGCTTGCTTTATAAGAATAAAGTAATCTTGTTCAGGGGCGAACAATTTACTGATTCAAACCCTGCCTCTGTGAACAACATTGGTCATGATCAAATGATTCACTTCTTAAAACACTGAGACACTCAATAAAAATAGAGGAAGGTCCATTAATGACCAAATGATTCACTACTTCACTGCTAAATGAAAACAGGTAACCTCATTACTAACCGAACGAATAATTAATTCCAACACTGATCCACATTTTGTTCATAAACACCAAACTCAATCAAACACTTATCAAGCACACTACTGGAGAAAAGTGGAAACTTGTTTTCAAATAAACCATTCACTTATTCATTTGTTTAAAGGGAAGCGTTGACAGACAATAGAGGGAATAATTTTTACGATTGAAAGTTTCACTCATTCAAAACGATTGATCCCTATTAATTAGAATAAAGGGAATCTTTTTCATAAACAATGATTGACTAATGCAAACACTGACCAGATAGATAATTTCAGATGTTGGACAAGGAAGAAAGTTGGACATGTATGAAAGGGCTTATTAACAAAAGACACAGTGCGAAACACAGTGACAACGGACAAACAATAAAGCTAATGAACAATGCAAACACACATGGACACAGCTAAACCAAATGAGGCCAGGCACTGCTAATACAAACAGATACTACTAAAACAAACATATTGCCAGTACAAACAAACAATGATGGCAGAAAAAGACACATGACAAGGAGCTAAACAGGTGGCTAGGCTAACAGGGGGATGCGGCTAATTCCGATACAAGGACAAGGGGCTAATAGATAATGCTAACACAAACAATGAAGCAGCACAATGCTCTAATGCAGCTAGACCAGGGGGAAAAGCAAACAAACCACTACACAAATTCTAATACAGTGATAATCCTAATAGACAGTGCTAATGCTAGCAGACAACAATCTAATACAAAACAGACAATCAAACTCAGACAAGCATAAGATTAAAGAATCACCAGAACACAGACAATGAGCAAAAAAGAAACCTTCAAACCAGGAAACTGGAGCCAGGAGAAATAAGACGTGGGAAAATTCCAGAAAAGGAGGAGCACAGGAGTGAGGGTTTAAATAGGCGGGGCACAGCAGGCTGTAATGGAACAGTCTGTGATGGAAGGAAAAAGGGTCAAGATAGGGCACGCAGGAAAAAGTGTCTTTTCAGCATCTCCAGAATCGTGTTCATGACCAAACAAGTTACTGATTCAAAAAGTGGTCCACTGTAGGACAAGAAAATGAATATTGTTCATAATCGAAATGATTTACTGATTAAAACACTGACCCACTCATTTAGAACAGAGGGAATGTCATTCATCAGCAAACAATTCACTGATTTAAACACTCTTCTGGTAAATGAGAATGGAGGGATTCTCATTCATAAATAAAACAATTCATTGATTCAGTAACTGATACACAAAAACGCAACGGAATTAATCTTTTTATCAACCGACATGCGTGTGTAATCAAAGCACTTAAGGTCATTCAGCACCAAAACGGTGTATTAACTATTCGACATTATATAGAAAGAAGAAGTTCAATACTGTTTATAATTTTAACTTGAATATGTCTGCAGTATGCTTTCGATATTGGAAATTACTGCAGCTAAGTTTACATGCAGTTTGGAGGGGTGTGTGATATGGCTGTCATTTTAGCAGACGCCCTTATCCAGAGCGATTTACAATTAATACAGTCTTACAATCCAAGCAATTACGGACCCAACTGTGGCAGAAGTGGGATTTGAACCTTCGGGTCCATAGTCCAGTACCTTAAACACATTACAGTTCCCCAGTTAGTGTATGTCCATGTGCATTGAGTGGAGCATGCTCACAGCAGCAGAAGCATGCTACCCAAAACCAGGGGTGCTGATAGATCATTTTAACAGGGCTCAAGACCTGAATTTCTTTAGTATGTTTAATATGGTATAATATGATTAATATGATTGATCAGTACAAACATTTTTTTAAATACATTATGCATTATGATTGTCTAAAATAAGACTTTATTTCACTTAACCTATTCTACTTACATTTACTAATATCACTTATTTTATGTGCATTTTCTAAATATTACTTAACTTTTTCAGACTTATTTTCGCCATGATTGCAATCCAAACAACACGCTACCACAAATATGACTGTGTTAAAAGTACACAACAACTGTAAAGTGATTGAAACTTTACATACCTGAACTGACTTATGAGTTAAAGTTAGTAAAAGCATGTGAGGTTTAATGGCACAGGTTATAATTAATAGTGCTGCATAAAATAAAACACTGTGCAATGTATCTTCGTGACTAAGGTAATGCCAGTTTAACGTCCATTTTGGTCCACGTCCACCAGTGCAACACAATTTGTGAGAGGGTCCAAATACCACCAAGATATCATCTTATGCTAGCTGTTTAGCAGTTACATTGAAATGCAGGAAGCAATACTGAAGCAGTTATTTACATTTATAGCTTTCAGCAGAATCCCTTCACCATAGAGATTTACACTGATACACACTTGTTAAGAACAATCCAAGCAACTGAAGGCTAAGTTCCTTGTTCAAGGACCAAACAGTAGGCGCTTGGTAATGCTGTGACTCAACGCTTGGGTCAATAGCGCAGTGCCTTAAACACTGAGCCACTGCAGTCCCTGTGCTACTCATAGACCATTAGAAAGAATCCTTGATTATACTTTCTAAAACTTTGCAAATAACCTCCAGAAATAAAGAGAAGAAAAAACATAATTCATCCCTAACATTGGGCTCCTATAAAATTCAATTCAATTCAATTCAAATGTATTTCTATAGCACTTTTTACAATGGTGCATTGTCTCAAAGCAGCTTTACAATATTAGATTATCTTAAAAGGCCAATCCCAAGTTGAGCAAGCCTAGGGTGACAGTGGCAAGAAAAAAAAAACTCCCTGAAAGTGGTATGAAGAAACCTTGGGAGGACCAAGACTCAACAGGGGATCCGTCTCCCATGGGTGGCTTAGATGTTAATTAAATAAATACTTAAAAGTATATTAAATTATAGCAGAATTAGCTAAATAATGTAAATCAATAACAAATTAATAATTACATTTAAATTAGTAATAAAATAAATACACTAAATTATAAAACAAAAGAGATAGATTTAAAAAATGACTCTGTAGGAAAACTCAATTACTATACTTGCCTTCTTTAAGCAGGTGTGTGTAAATGAGAGCCAGCAGGAGCACGCAGCAGAGGGAAGCGCCTCCACCGGCGCACAGTGCCCGCAGCCCGGCCTGCATCCTCCTCCTCAAAGGTCCACCCCCGTACCCAAAAGCCCCCAGGTGAACCCGTTTAGCGTAAAATCTCACAGCACAGAGTCGCTGCCATGGATGGTTCAGTGTGAGCAGAATCCGATGTGCAGGTTTAGAACTACCAGGGGAGCAGTGGGAGCCTGCAATAATCCTTCAATAAGTATTCATCAGCAAGTCCTTTATCAGGCCGAGCCTCAACATGATGGAACGTCAGCACCTATGCAGCCACTCAGAAATATCCACGCTCAGACGTTAATAAACCAGGCAGGCTATGGTTATATCTGGTTTGTCCCAACAATAAGGTCCAGGTTAGGTGTATAAGATGAGCTGCAGGTGTTTAGTGTTACTGTCCTCCAAAACATGACACTCTGATAGTCTTAATCCAATCATCTCACATCAGAAAAGGACAGCCCTATGGGGAAAAAGCAGGAGAGAGAGATGGTGAGTAATGAAAGTGTGATGCTGTGACTGCAGATTTCTTTTCTTAAAGGCAAAGCACTTTTTGAACCTAATATCTAACATAATAATAAATTCACCCTGCGAGAGAACCTTTGTTTTAAAATATCCTCAATATAGCACTGATTAGAGTAGATTATTCTGAGTCCCTTAATTCAAAATGAAAGCTGAAAAACAGAATCCATTTACATAATTATACAACCCCAAATCAGAAATAGTTGGGGTAGCTAGAAAACTGCAAATGCAAAAACTGGGTGGGTCTTACATGTGCTGAGAGACAGAGACAGTCCAGAGACATCCCATGAATTTTTCAACAAGGCAATTCAAAACCACATGCTGCACACATTACAAAGGGATGGCTTTGAAATATAAGGGTATGGTCACTGGACTGGACTGCCTTCCTGCAGTCCTGACCTGCAACAGTAACTCAAATAGCCACTCGTTATAATCAAGGTATTTAGAAGAGCTGAAAGCACATGTCGAACCTTGAATCACATGGGCTACATTTCCATCATTTGGCATTTATATAGAGCGACTTACAACTGAAACATTCTTACAATCCGAGCAATTGTGGGTTAAGTGCCTTGCCAGAGGGTTCAGAGGTGGCAGCTTGGCAGAGGTGGGATTTGAACCCTAGACTTTCTGGGCCACAGTCCAGTACCTTAACCGCTAGGCGGCACGACAGCAGAAAACCGCACCAGCAGTTACAACATGAAAGGATGGATCCGTCCTGCCGTATTGCCATATACCAGCGGTTCAGACCGCTTCTGGCGGTGTAATGGGATAGAGGTATTTTCTTGGCAAACTCTTTAATATCAAAAGAGCACGATTTCAATGTCACAGCGTACCTGAGTATTGTTGCTGACCGTCGCCATCCCTGTCTGACCACAGTGTACTTTCTACCTGTCATGTCACAAAGCTCAAATCATTTCGTTTTCAAAACATAACCATGAGCTCACCGTGCTCGAATGGTCCCCACATTCCCCATGTCTCAATACAACACAGCACCTTTGGGGTGGTGGAAAGGGGGGGTTGCTGGCTAAACATTCACGATGTGCCATCACGCCAATAAGAACCAAAATCTCTGACTGTTTTCATCATCTTGTTAAATCTATGCCACAAACAACTGGTAGTTCTGAATTCAAAAATGGATCCAACTCGGCAAAAAAGTCCTGTGCCCATATATTCGCGGCGTGAACTTGTATAAAATACCAAATGAAAACACAACCATGAAAACAATTACGCCACCTATAGTAAAAACCTGCATCCTGTCTCGGTTTAACATTTTATTAGAACAGCACTCCGGCAATACCACGTTCACCTGCACAGAATTCAGTCACATCCCACACGACTAAACGTGTACCTTTAGTAATTAGTGTGAAGGAGCATACTATACTTCTTACAAAAAATGAAATAGCCCCTAATGATGTGAGCAGTTGTAAATTGTGCGCCAGAATAAAATATAATCGTATGGAGCCGTTACCACGCAGCCGTCTCAAAAGCGCATACACACATACTGAGCAGTAGCTTAAAACAACACGTTTAATAGGTGCGCAGAAGACATATGAAATAAAAATGATTTCATTTTCATTTCATTCGTGCTGTTTACATGGAGGTAAATCAGAGGCAGCTGGTATGACCAGACAGAGTTTGTTATTATCTTTATTATTTCATTATTTGGCTTTTCTGGTCAGGAATCCCAAAGCGCTTTCAAAGTTAACGCTCGCATTGAGCCGCGTCTCTATGGAACGCAACAGGGACACCGTGTACAGCCACTATTTCCCGGAGCACGGACAGGCAAGTGTAAGAGGAAAAAAAGACACGGATTTGTGCAAGACGGTTTAAGTTTTACATACGAAGAACATTTATATCAAATAATAAAACGACTTACCGTCATAAGAGCAGTGCACGAGTTGCGGGAGTTCCACCTCAGCTCCGATAAGACTGAGTGACTGTAACGGAACTGAAGCAGCTGCTCTCTCTCTCTCTCTCTCTCTCTCTCTCTCTCTCTCTCTCTCTCTCTCTCTCTCTCTCGCTCTCTTATTCCTATCTCTCTAACCTTTCTAGATCATCCTTAGGTGTGTTTTGCAAAATAAAGTTATAAAATGCGGTATAATTGATAATTGTTATCCAATCCTAATCTAATCCTTAAATCAAAGAAAGATGGATTTTCTATAGTAATGTTAAAAGATCAATTTCTTTAGCAAAAAGATTTAAAATAATTACACCTTCACAAATATAAGTTGGCATTCTGTGCACTGAGCTAATTGGATGGGTTCCTAATGTCTCTGCCACACACTCTATAAAGTAAGATCACTGAGCATTTGGTAGTTCATGTGGAATACGCATGATACACAGGAAAAACAATATTTTGATATAGGTCTATTCATCTGTGGCAAGATAGTCGAATAAATTGGAAACCAGCTATCGTTTGTTTATTACTTCTAAGGCTAAAGGGCATCCTTGATTCAGGAGTTGAGGGCGTGTTTTAAGAGCATCCCCAGAGGCATTGTACATTATATTGTAAAATATTGCTATGTCCGAGTAAAATCGTAAATTCTATCCTCAATCCCTGAACATGACTACAGGACAATCTAAGCAAATTCAATACAGACACTACAGTTCCCATAATGCCACATCATCTTTTAAACTTACTATCTTTTAAAGATAGTGTTAAATCAATTAAGTTATTAACTTTATGCACAGTTGTGACCCTTCAACTGATTAGCAAGGTTAGGGGTACATCTTGGCCCCCCTAAAGTCTGTTTCTTTTCAAGTACAACACGTAATCTTGATGCACCCCTGCTGGGTTTTTTATGTTTTCATTTGGCATAACAAGGAGTAATTTAGCAGTAAGCTATTTATATTCTATACCATTTTGTCACTTCAGAATTAATTGTTGACCATAGGTTGTTTTTTGAATGGTCATAGTAACGCAAATTTGGTGGATGTGCAAAAATTCAGCATCGCGTATTAAACATACAAGTATGTTTAATGAGTAAACATACATTTTTTTACAGAACCACTTTAGAATGAGCAAGTCTCCCTCATTACTAACCACACCTTTCCTCATTTTGTCTTTAAGTACCCTTACTTGTTTTCTCCCAATTTTTAATTTTTTAAATTTAATCACTACTCAAGTTTGTTATTCTCGTTCTTCTTATTTTTATGGCACACATCATAGGCGTTCCATAAAGCCCCTCTCGAGATTCAAACCAAGGCCCCCACGAAGTGCTGTTTCTAGCAGCTGGTCCTTATGTACTTCCTACGTTCTTGAAACTTCTACTACTTACTCAAAGCTCAAAG
>JAUZST010004570.1:0-16219 GCA_034779995.1 Parotocinclus haroldoi | reverse complement strand
TGACTTTTGGCTTCTTTTTTTTGTAGTAAATGGAAATGTTAGGCAAAGACCTGTAGGTGGCAGTAGAGGGCTGGGGAAAAACGAAGAGATGTTACATACTGTACACGTTTTTGGTCCGATTAAGCCGAATTTTGGACCAAATAAGTGGAATAAAATTACACGTATATAATAGGATTTGAGTCGGTACTGTAGGATTTGATCTGAATAAGCGGATGCTGGTCCCATTAACCGAAAACAAAGCTTTTAGTTCACCTATAGAGTTCACCTATAGAGTAAGTGTTTTGCTGTTACTTTTTAACTTTGTGTTTTGCTTTTACGTTTGGTTTTGTGTTCATGATTTTGGATAACTCTAGTTTAATGTTAGTGTTAATGTGTAAGGGGCCCCGTTATGATACAGTATACACCATATAATACTTCGGCATTCGACGAGCCTTCTGGAACGAATTTCCGTCGGGAACCGAGGTACCACTGTATTAGAAAATTAGAAAGCTGCTTTGAGACGATGCTCCATTATAAAGTGGAAACACTTTGAAAGTTGGCGAAAATGGCAAAGACTAATTAGACAGTCAATATAAAGGCAGTTGATCGCTCTAGACATGGGGTGTTTTATGAAGGCAATTTGTAAGGTCTCCAAAGGTCAATGAAAGGTCTCTAGCTATCACAGCTTCTGTGCAAGCCTTCTCCCCAACCTATCGTCCTGCACGACCTTGCTCCTAACGAGGACAAATCTGGTAAAGTCCACGAAGACCCCCAATTTAGCATGGGAGCGATGAGTCAGAAGGTCCTGATTATTCAGCCGTGACTCAAAGTTGGTGCGTTTCACTTTAACAGAAGCGCAGAAGCTAATCGAGAAGCTTCGGGGCGTCACAATCCATCAGCATAGTGCTTATTATGAGTCACACAGTACGTCTCTCTCTCTCTCCAACTCTCGATCGCACTCTCTCTGTCACCCCCGGTGCCAACAGCTGAAGGGCAACGCGGAGGCGGCTCGAACGGGTAGACAATTCCCCACCACACTCTCAAAGCCCCCTCCCATGTTAGCGAGGCTTCCCGATCTGCTCTGAGAGAGCCATAAGTCGGTTCCTTCACTTACAGGGTGAACAGAAGGAGAGGAAGCGAGGCAACTGGGCAAAATCGCACCGCCGGCGTCTGTGAGCTGGCGAGGTGAACGGCGTGTCACTGAGAAGCCCCGCAATGACTCTCCGGAGTGTCAGAGGGAGGCAGAATCTATTTAACCCCAAACACCAACAGTACCCCCGTACATCACACACGCGCACACACACGCATCATTACAAGAACCCGGACTGAAACCGACCCCAAACGTACGCTCCTCGGAACAGAACCGGTCTCCCCATTTGTGCCCGGTTTGCTCTCGAGGGAGCGTTTCCTTGCCGCTGTTGCCTCCGGCTGTTCACGTGGTGTCTAGGTACGATTCTTCACAAGTATGAATAAGCTGAGAATTAAGTGAAATTAAGCGTTTGAGACGTAACGCAGTAATAACAGCAAAAATAAATTAAAAAAAAAAATCACAGACCGTCGCGATATTACATTTTAAAAATGCAAGTGGTGTAAATAATGCAGACTTGGCACCCTGCTGTACTAATACATAAGTCACAGAGTACTCAGGCCAGCATTAGACGGATCATATTTGATTATTGCTCAGTCTCTTTGTTACACCGCTCACAAAAATGAGGCCATGTTTTAAGAGGTATATTAAAAGGAGCCCACAAGAACTGCTGGATAATCCGATCCTGTCCATGCCCCATCACTGGCAGTGTGTTTTGACACTACTGTGACCCTACACCCTACTGAACAGTTAATATGGGGACACTCTCGTCCAGGTTAACACGCTCCTGTTCACCTCCATGAATATATGGCTTAATACTAAATCACTATGATTGAGTTTATCCCCTCAATGTTGTGAGCAGTGTAGAATACTCTCAGAAAATACCTCAAATTTATATGCAGTATTTAAAACACTGGCATTTACACCTGAAGCTTTGGCAGCTTGATCTGCAAACGGTCTTTATGGAAGGGTAGAAGTCAAGGAACTGCTTATTCTGAAGGGGACCATGATGAAAAGCCTAAAACATGCCAAAGCTCATAAAGATCTTAATGACGATCGGTGAAAGAGAGGATTATACAGCGACAAATTTATACTTCTTGGCTCGATGTCATTATATCGCAAACATAAAACTACAAATCTAATGGTGGCCCAAGACTTTTGCTTATTAAAACAATTACTTTATGAACGACTTCGGCTCCAATTCTGGACGTCGTGATGGGTCGCGCAGTCAAGAAGTGGCTCTACGTCACTGCAACCCTGCTGCAGGACAGAACGGGATCACAAGTGATGTTCCTGTTTCAGGCTGACCCAGAAAAGCTGCTGAAGTTTGACTTTTAAAGGCTAAATTTTAAAAGGTACTTTCTGTCGCTTAAAAGCAGGTTCGGGAGGACCTTATTATTATATATAAACATATTTTGTCAGGGACAGAGACAATTGTCAGGTCGCAAGGCAGTCCCTTAAAGGCCAGAATACAAAAATCTATAAAAAAAAACAAAACAAAGTTTTTATTTCATTTTTTATTACTTGAGCAATAGCTAAGAAGGTTGGCAGTTAAAGGTGTGTGTGTGTGTGTGTGCGTGTGTGTGTGCAGGTAGGTAGAAGAGCTCCAGATTGAAGGAAGCTTTAGCAGCTGAATGTAGGTCATCACAACTATTTAGTGTCCAGAGCTCCGGTGCTACAGCCTCAGGAGTGTGTGTACAAGAAAGTGATCAAGGGTGAAGCACACGCACACACACACACACACACACACACACACACACAAGTAAGGGGTCAGCTGGGCTGGCTCGTTTCAACTAGTCCACTTTGTATGGCATTAATCAGGTCACTTTCATTGGGTTAAACTCTGCCTCCTTTATCAAACACCTCAGCTCTCTATCACATTAAGACACATCTAACGTCTCTCATAACACACCTCGATTCTCTGCCTGGCTCAAACACTCCTCAATTTTGTACATCAGTACAACAAAAGTTGAATCTCTGCTGTGATAACACTCCTCGATTCATTAAACTAACGAAGCAAACGGTGCTTTTCAAACACAGTAATACAAACATAGATTCTTAAACTTACATAAACACCTGACAGTTCTCTACCTCAGATAAACACCTAACAAATATTTACCTCAGATAAACACCTAACAAATATTTACCTCAGATAAACACCTAACAATTCTCTACCTCAGATAAACACCTAACAAATATTTACCTCAGATAAACACCTAACAATTCTCTACCTCAGATAAACACCTGACAATTCTCTACCTCACATAAACACCTGACAATTCTCTACCTACGTAAACACTGTTCAAATCTCTACTTCAGGTAAACGCTTCTAGATTCCCAACCTTACATGAACACCTTCCAATTATCCATTTCAAGTAAACACCTCTTAATTATCTGCCTCAGCACGACTTCACTACCTCATTACGTTACTTGGAATCTCTACTGCGCTTAAATGAGCTTCAGTTCTTCTTTCGCTAAAAGACAATTCAGTTAAATATATCTTAAATGATTCTAAAACCCAACTAAATACTCATCGATCACCTCAGTAAAACACCACTCTCACCTCCTAAAGCGATCCATCTTCCACTAGGCTACTAAGTTTAATACTATGTTCTAAGTTTAAGTCGTCTGCCTCTTAAACGAGCAAACAGACAGAATAGGAACGTTTTCTAACGCAGGTGGCGTTTTTTTGTGGGTTTTTTTTTTTTAATAAAACGTGTTGCTTGATCAAAGCTTTCAGATGCTCCGTACTACAAAGGAGCACCATCCAATACAAAGTCTTTGATGTTCATTATAAATACATTCAAACAGCCTAAATCAGTATCCCTAACGATCACACACAGAAGTCTATTACACCACCTTACACACTCTCAAATCACACACAGCTGCTAATGAGAACATAAAAGTGGAACGACTTTCGGTTCTGATCTCCTGGTAGGGGGTTTGCTCCTGATGTAATGCCTTCAGATTTCGGGGTGCGGTGGGGTGGGGTGGGTTTGGATCTCCAGATGTGGTCCAGCTGTGCTGCTAATGACTTATGAGTAATACCTGGCTGATATCGTCCAGCCTAAAGAGGATCTAAATGTGAGCCCATGCACACTCTGATCATACAGAGTGCTCGTGGAGTGACCAGTCACCGTTCTTGTTTTATTTATCCACGATAAATAGGGGGTGACGAGAAAAAAAATCCAGTCCTCAGAGGACCGCGTTAATGCTGGGTTTCTCTAATCCACGCTGAGCGTTTAAGGCAAAGTGCAATCAAATGCCCAAGTGAGCGAGCGGCGAATCTGCAGCTAAGCTGCAGGATCTCAGCTAAAAAATGACTCCACAGACCGTCATTACGCGTAGGACGTTTGGAGAGAGAGCGGACCGAGCTTTAAAACAAAATAGCGAGGACCAGGGAGAAGTGAGCAGAACAGCGTGAGAGAGGGAGAGTGAGAGAGGAACTCATTTTAAGAACAGATTGGTAACGTCAACTGTCAGGCTTAACTGTGATTAAATGTGCTTACTGGTTTTTGGCTCGCTGCTGTGCCATACTGGCATTTAAACAGCAGGGAAAACAAGAGTCACCGCGCTCACACACACACACACACACACACACACACACACACACACTAAATCTCCATGTATAGCCCTACATAGTGTTATAAATGTTCCTTTTTTAAAGTTGATAGCGAACCTCAGCTCTTATTAAGATAAAAATATCATTTCATCTGTTTTAATCCCAGCCCTGGTATCCTAATCTGGGATTCAGGCACATAACTGAACGCATTCCTCTCCCTCAGACTCATGGCCAATCATGAGGAGCTTTCGGACCAAAGGAACTTTTTCATAGTCCTTACATATATGCCGCCTTTTTATTCGCAGTGCAGGACCACAGTTTTAGTTCTTAGAATGCAGTGTGTTAGCTCCTACTTCAGTTTAGGGGCTTTTCTCAGCGCAGAGGAACCCTGAGTGGCGGGAGTATGCAGTGATTGCAATACTGGTGAGACGCAAGCGCCTGTTTTAAACTTTTCAAATAGGCTTGCACGCCGGTAGCGGTGTAACCAGCAGAACAGAACGCACACCAAGGTCAAAAGACCAAGGGTGAAGCCCTGGCTTCACTGAGCCTATGTGGTGTTGAGCCATCCAAGCGACATTTGTGCGGCGCAAGACCGGCGGTGCGAATGCAAAACAAAAAGGGGCCTTGAACAGATGTTGTTCTCGAGGTAGCGTTTGGTGCGAAAATGCCCATTAGCTGGAAGGCACCAATGGGATCTGAGCCAAGGTCCCTCGTTGCTGGTCTAGCCCCTGTACCTCCGGCTGCACCTCCCCAGCTCCCTAGAAATCCCGAATAACGCAAACCGTGGGACAGCGGATTGTGATTTTACAGTTTGTTTGCTCACCTATGTGTGACCTTAAACAATTCAGCTAATATATAACATTTTATTACACATAGGCTTGTTAGAAGGTTTAGGAAGCCCCATGGTGCATAACATTCCCTGTGGAGGAAAGAAGCGACAATTTGCGTTGCCTCAAAAATCCCCAACAGGACGTGCTGTGTAAAACGATTTACTATGAGCCGCTATCGTTTCCCATTAAACAACCAGATCCTCATGTGTTGGATTTCACTCTTGAAAACAACTGGCTTCATCCATAACCTGGGTTTAGTTCTGATGGTAGATAGACACCATGGTGAAATTTGGTGGCAGCAGCAGTCATGAAAGTTATTCCATCTAGGACTTTCCAAGGATTTGCTGCTTTCGATGCTGTAGGGGACAATAGTTTGAACTTTCCTTTATTCTACACAATTCTTTGTCTCCACATTCGGACAGAAAATTCGGACGCCTATCCCTGGATTCACAGCAGTAGGTGCAAACGTGTCCCATTGCAGCGCTGGAGGACAATTCCCCCATCCGGCCTCCCCTCCCCAAAGCACAAATAAACCTAGCCAGAGAGATCATCCTGTACCTGATGAGCCACCCGACCCTTATTGGAAACATAACATTTCAGACTCTCCAACATCCGGGCCGATTTATAAATCACAGTCCATCCTGAGCATTGCTGCCTCACATTTCGATCCTTTTACCATTTTACTTCCTTAGTGCTTTTGAAGATTTGTTCTCGAAAAGCATCTACGCTCATAACAGCGGCAACACTAAAACGCCGACCCTGATCATCGTTAAATGATTGGACGGCGTGTTGCTGACAAAGCGGGGGGGGAAACAAACCGCTGGCTCCGATAGAAGCTCATACACTTAAACTTTACTGGGTTTGCCAAGAAACCTCGCTTTTTTTCCCCGTTCTCTCATCATAACTGCTGACGGCGAAATGGATGACCGAGTGGAGCAGGATTGAGATGACGGGCGAGCCCCGGCGTTATGGTGAAAGGTTAAAGCCTGAGGTCGGATGCAGGGCTGGAAGCTCCTTGTGCAGTGATCCCAGAGTGACCTGGTGATTAAAATATTAGTGCTGCGAGTGATTCACCTGCTTAGGACGAGCCGAAAATTCAGATGTTCAGATAGGAAAAGAGAGAGGACATACGGACGGGCGGGAAAAGAATGAAGGCGCTCCAAATCCAGATCAATACGGAGAGATGCAGTCTGTTACTGACCTGGATCTCCAGTCTAAGAAGCAGCACAGCCTGGAAGATTAACAAGGATTTCCATCATCATGCCTGGCTCTGTGTGTGTCTCTGTGTGTGTGTGTGTGTGTGTGTGTGTGTGTGTGTGTGTGTGTGAATATTATCCTTACACACCTACTCTCCTCTCACTGTTTGGCCCTCGCTAACTCTCATTTCAGTGTTACATAGTGTTTTCATGTTGCACCTCCCCCCCCAACACCCCCCACACAGGGTGCAAGATGGTAACGGTGTAGATGGATAGAGAGCGACGTACAATCCACTCAACCTAATTGCTATGTGACTGCTGAAAAGCAGCGGATCAATCATATTCCCATTTAATTAGCGTGCAGCTGCGGCGAAGGTGACGGACCTCTTTTAAACAAATGAAATGGCGCAGCGAAGACGACCTCGGAGGACCCTCCCGACGGGCCGTGACGGTGCCGTTTTATAACGATCTGGCTCCTTCACGGTCGGCGTTCATCCGAGGTGCTTATGTAACCCTGACCAGGTGGCGCCTCTCTCTCTCTCTCTCTCTCTCATCTGTGACAGCTTCTGCTTTTGAAATTTTGCGAAAAAATAGGAAGAGGAAGAAGACAGAAATCTCTTTGTGCTAAATTTGAGGGCGAGTTCAATGCGAGAACTAACAATAAAACGGTTAGGCAGAGGGAAGAGAGAAAAAAAAAAAGAAATGCTGTCCACGTATAAACAAAGCTTAGGTTTAAAAAAAAAAAAAAAAAAATTTAATTATTACGTAAGATACTTCCAAAATGTTTCGAGGATAAAAGAACAGGGTTGGGTATCGTTTGCATTTGAACGATTCCAAGTTTCCGTTCTAGGGTGGTGAAAAATGTGCCAGGTTTGCAGCTATTAAGAAGATTTGTTTCTGCATTCCAACTTCATGAGCAATCATTTTTGCATTAAGCATGTGGCTTAATGTACTAAAGCAAAGGACCTGGAAACACAAATGACTGTCAGAAGAAATCTGTACTGCTGAAACGATGAACCTGTGACCCAAAGGGAAAGGAATCGCTTTTACGTTAAGCGTTTTAGGGTTAAATGGGATGAAAGAGCTTAATGTAAAAATGATCCCTTTCCTTTTGGGTCACAAGTTCGTCATTTCAGCAGTAAAGGCTCTTTATGTAATAAGTGAGAGATTGTTTGGTGTTCCTAAGTCATAGTTATAGTGCATTAAGCCATGTTGAGCTCTCTAATGCTGGGACTGTGTGGACTATAGACTAGAAGGTCCTGGGTTCAAATCCCACCCCTGCCACAGTCGGGTCCCTGAGCAAGGTCCTTAACCCGCAATTTCTTGGATTGTAAGACCGTATTAATTGCAAGTCGCTCTGGATAAGGGCGTCTGCTAAATGACGTAAAGGTTAGCGCAGTCGGTCGAACCCGGTACGATGATGTGATGACGCACCGGTCCGGGCAGACAAACTCTTTCTTACGTACATATTTTTTGCACTAATGGCGGGCGTGTATTTGAAGCATAAAATGCATGAGTAAAAACCAGTGAGTGAAATCGAAATTCTATTTTCCTGCCCTGCCCTGATCTTAATTTTGGGAGCGGAATTGGAACCGGGTTTTGATGGATTCCACCAGCTGAGCTGGGGCTGAATCCAGGGACTAACAGAAAACTAACTTCTCAGCATGGGCTATACTGCTCTAGAAGATCAGCAACACGTACATTTCTTTATGGGATATTTAATTATGGGATATTTAATTATGGGATATTTCATTATGGGATATTTCACGATTGGATATTTCATTATGGCATATTTAATTATGGGATATTTCATTATGGGATATTTTACTATTGGATATTTAATTATGGGATATTTCACTATTGGATATTTAACTATGGGATATTTCTTTATGGGTTATTTCTTTATGGGATATTTCACTGTTGGATATTTAATTATGGGTTATTTCACTATTGGATATTTAATTATGGGTTATTTCTTTATGGGTTATTTCTTTATGGGATATTTCACTATTGGATATTTCTTTATGGGATATTTAATTATGGGATATTTCACTATTGGATATTTCTTAATGGGATATTTAATCATGGGATATTTCACTATTGGATATTTAATTATGGGTTATTTCTTTATGGGATATTTCACTATTGGATATTTCTTTATGGGATATTTCACTATAGGATATTTCACTATTGGATATTTCATGTACACTGTGGCAAAACAAGCCCTAGTTTCTCTACCGGCTATCAGCATCGGCACCAAACAGTAAAAGGAAGTAGGAAGTTTCAAGTTGCAAAATACAGAGTTACCAGTGTAAGTCCTGAGCAGTGACCTCTTCCAACGTCTCTGTTCATCTCAGCCTGCTGTGTGTTTGTGTCTCCTTGTACTGTGTATGTCCTAAATCGAGCCGTATTGATCGTGTGCACTTGGCCGACTTTATTTGGCCCCCAGCTGAAATGAAGGCAGGCCTGAGGGGGCCCGGGTGACTCACAGAGCAACGAGTGATAAAGCCTCAGGCGCTCAGGGGTCAATAAACGAAATCAAACCTCATCAACACTCAGTAAACAAACATTAACCAGGCCGTGTTTGGGGCAGCAGGCTTCTGTTAGGACTGCTCTAGTTCAAATACAACACAGCATTCCTGTTCACACTGTCTGGATGATCATTAGACAAAATCAAACGAGTAACGTCAGCTAAACGTGAACAGCTAACAGTGCCATTAAAAAATAAAAAAAATCAATCCTAGCTAGTGTTACACAAGCCATTTCTCTTTTCTCTCGACTTTACTCTCAAAATATTACGAATTTGCTCTTTAAATATTACAAATTTACTCTTTAAATATTACCAACTTATTATTGAAATATTACAAATTTACTTTCTAAATATTATGACTTTAATCTTGAAATATTACGACTTTATTACTAAATTATTACTAATTTGCTCTCGACATATGACTTTACTCTTTAAATATTACAAATTTATTCTTAAAATATTACAAATTTATTCTTAAAATATTACAAGTTTACTTTCTAAATATTCTGACTTTATTACTGAAATATTATGACTTTTTTCTTTAAACATTACGAATTTACTTTCTTAATATTCTGACTTTATTATTTGAATATTACAACTTTATTCTCTAAATATTACAGATTTACTCCTAAAATATTACGACTTTATTAGTGAAATATTATGACTGTTTTCTTTAAATATTACCACTTTATTCTTGAACTATAACGACTCAATACTGAAAATATTTACATCTTTATTTACAAAATCCGACCAATTTTTTTCCTCATTGGCCCTAAAACGCTGTCGTACTTTACTAACCATAGAAATTATGTGACGAAGTTGAAAGCTACGTTTTCAATTTCAGTTCAAATGTGAGCTTTTTTTTTTAACCCATATAGGTCTTTTAGAAGTTAACAGATGATTTGAAATCCAAAAAAGGTATTTTAATATAAAATCCTGTGAAACACAAATCCTTGTTGCTTCTCCATAAAGTAGTTTGCACTTAAAATAAGAAGGTCCTACGTCAAAGTTCGCTTGAACAGCTTTTCTGCCTCGTTCTGTAGCCTCTGTGGATCAGCATATTTCTAATAAATACATCTAAATGTAAAAGAGAAGGATCTCTTTTCTGGAGCTCCTTTTATGTTTCTCTCGTTAAACCTGATTTCTAACGTGCTTAAGCAGGAGATAAATTAACCGTCGTTGCATGCGATGGAAATGGATGTGTGGGCTAAATCAGATTGTATCTCAGGAAAAAAAAAAAAAAAAAAAAAAAAAAAGACGTGTGTGCTAGACAACGTCCTCTCAGGAGCAGCTGCTCTACTACGACTGAAAAGGCTTTGCACTCTAATGTGATGCCAAAGGGATCTGTGCCAAGTTAAAAGAGGATCGTTTTATCTACAAAGCCTCTTTCTGTCCCACAAATAAAGTCTCCCGTTACAGGTTCCGAATTCTTTTACAGAAGCGCTTTCTATCATCGGGATTCACATCGATCCCAAGCGACAGAAAGGACAGAGTGGCGATTTTCAAATAAAGGTCACGCTCTGGAACAGACGTGCTTGAGTGTGAGAAGCTGAGCCGAGACTGCAGAGCGTTTCCAGTGCCCATTCTGTGTCAGGGGATGATCCAACGATCATGCTAATAAACCGGGAAGTTCAGCGTAATGCCACATTTATTCAAAACGCCCGTTGCGGTTTTAAATTTTTCAGTTCCTGTTCTCTTACGAGCGAGTTCTCAGCGTGCTTAAACGGGGCTTCACGTTCACGCCTTCGATATCAACGGCACAGAAATGTCTTCTGAAGTGACCGAAGTTCTTCTGAAGTGACTGTGGACAAACCAAGCATGAAAAAAGTAGAACAAGTAGAAAAAAGACAGTTCTCTTATTTCTGCTTGGAGGTAGAGGGCTGTGCTGGAGGTGTGATGCATCCTTAAGTTAAGCTTTGCAGCTGAGAGAGATGTGGGCTTTAATAAGCTTTAGGAGAGGTTTTCCGTTCTCGATTAGCATGTTTCAGGACTCCCCGCAGCTCCCAGCAGGAGCAGGAAACAGGCTTACTCTCTACCCTCATCCATCCTTTGAAACCGTGACACAGCCGTATCGTCTCCGAACGGGAACTGAGATCACTAGGCTGAACTAAAAGCTCAATAATATTGGCCAAAAAAGAAAAAGTGTTACCCTTTTGGCAGAAAGGCAAGGGTTAAAGTCCAGTTTTCCCCAGTGCCTCCAGTGCCCGTTTTGTTTCCATTTGCCCCATAATCCTTGATCTAAACCCGGGATTTAAATTTGAATGGCAGCTCTCTGGGTTTAGATCAAACTTATGGGGAAAACGGAACCAAAACGGGTAAACAGTGACATGGGAAAACCCATGCAGGCACTGGGGAGACGTGCAAACTGGAGATAAGGACTGAACCCTGGATTGTCCTTTCCTTTATCCACCTGTAACCTCTGAAATAAGGGTTCCTCCCTGGTTCTCTTCCTGGTTGCCAGATGTTGGTCGGATTGCTGCTTTTCCAAAAGCTCCTTTACATCTCGAATTTTTTTTCTCTCCTTCTTTTGTCTACAAGTCCTCATAAACGAACCGGATTGAAATCCAGGGTTTTGAAGTGCGACATCCAGAGCTGCGATTCAAATTTACTACGCTGCCAGAACCCACGCGCACGCCTACGCGCACCCACGAAAACCTGACACTACGTTATCACCTGCTATATAAAACACGCACAGACAACCGTTACTCATTTCCTTCTCCCTCTCCGCCTTCGCGCAGCCAGCGGACCTCACACTGTGCCGGGTGGAGAACAAAGGGGATCTCCACCTCTCTTCCCTGCTCTATTATTAGATCTTCAACCCAGAGACAAAATAATCACATTCCGAGCTGAATCACCCTGGGTAGAGCCGGAGCATCAGGCAGGGAGAAAAATCCCTCATTTACACCCTCGCTTCGAAGAAGAACCCAACCCGCAAGCGCCTCGTGGGGCTGAATCCCAAAACAATAACGATGGAGGACCCAGTTCTAAGCCCTGTTCCATTTCGGTGATCTAATTACAGAATCAGGGCCGAGGAGTTTCCAACAAAAATGAGCAACATTATGAGCAGGTCTCGCCCAAAACGGGATTTACTCCAAATTGTTTATAATAGCGCCTGCAATAACAACAGCGTTAAGTTCTATTGGTCTGTATTACAAATACAGCGCTGGAGACTTAAGAGACTCCAAATTTTCTTAAAATCAACAAATCTACACGAATGGCAGCCATCCCATGCCAGCTCGGACACCTGATTCTTGTTTTACAGAAATATCGATTTTAGTCCTAAGTTATAACTTTAGTATAAACCATGGTTTAAAACAAGAATTTAACTTGTATAATTAATCAAGCTCGGAAATTTGGAATTTGTCCAACTTTTTGTTTGTTTGGCTTCCTTAACGTTGCTATCGGCATCAGTGGCCATCTTAGCTAGACAAAGGTTATATTCATACACAAGTCATCTCAAGACTAGTCGTATATATATATATACGCACACACACACACACACACAAACATTAAGGGCCACTTTTAGAGACACCAATTAACCTAACACGCATGTCTTTGGACTGTGGGAGGAAACCGGAGTACCCGGACATGCAGACTCCACAAAGAAAGGACCCAGGCCGCTCCACCCTGGGGTTGACCCATTATCTTCTTGCTGTGAGGCAGTGGTGCTACCCCACCGAGCCCCCGTGCCGCCCCCAAGTTTTTGTCGAATACAATCAAAACGCTCCATTTCACTCAAGCAATAGCAAGTTTCAAAAATGACTCAGTAAACCCATTCTTTATTGCCTTATGCAGTGTCTGTATGGGGATTAAAAAGGAGAATGCAGGATGGTCGTATGATTATTTTCCATGCACATACACAGTGTGTGTGTGTGTGTGTGTGTGCGCGTGTGTGCGTGCGTGCGTGCGGGACTTTTTTGCAGGTGACCCGAGTCAGAGCGTGCATCTCCAGCAGCCGACATGTTGAAAAAAATCGAACCGTCTCTCTCTAACACACATTCAGATTCCCATTCACACCACTCCATCTCTGTTTCCTCCGCCTCACACCAGCGTCGCCGCACGATCAAATCTGCAGCGTGTTCCTCTCGGCTCCGAGACATTTCCCCCACACGCAGACTCAGAATCGCTAAACGAGCAGGCGAGCCTGCGTTTCTTCCTGACGTCGCTGCCGGCAGCCTCTGCTCCCTCAGCCTCCCTCCTGCAGCTCACACATGAAAAGCTGAGGGGAGGAGGATGCAGGGGAAACGCTGACGTCGTGCGACGCAAAAGCAAGAAACGGGGATCTACTACTACAGGGTTACCTCCACTTACAAAGAGGGAAGGGAGAACGAGCCTCAGAACACGGAGCTCGCCTTGTACAAGGGGCTCGCACGCCACGGGACGTTCCAGAATGCAACGCTGCGGCATCAGTTTAAGAAGAATGGCAACCCGGTACACTTGCAATGAGCTATTTATAGATCACAGAGCCAAAACATCCTTCAGCAAAGCTCTGTTCTTTTATTGTAGATGTTTCGTTTCAGACTCTGTTAAACGTGCACTAGTTACAGTACGACCATGCCGTACGAAGTCCACAGGCACCCACAGCTCATCGCCGATAAATCGAGTCAAGAGACTCAAGTCACATGACTTGACTCAAGTCAGGTTCGAGTCGCAAATTGATCAAAGATTCATGACTTAAATCTTAGAAGCTTAGAAATGAGACAGATGACTCAAAATAGCCTGGTTTTTAAAAAGATATTTGAACATGACTGCGCGATTTCCGTTTTACTGCGCAAACCTGGCAACCTATAGGCACCAGCAGACACAAGCGTACGGAGAAGCGCCTAACACAGAAGCGGCTGTTCTGAAAACAGCGACGTTTGGATTCAACGATTAATTTGTCGATTAGCTTAGTAAAAAAAAAAATTAAAAAGAAAGAAAGAAAACATAAAAAAAGAACTTTGAACAGTAGCACTTAAGATCACTTTTTGGCTGGGCAAACACTGTACCAAAGATGACCTTCACTTTGAGATAATGAGCTCATAATTTTGTATCACTCTTTACTTGAGTTACTTGAATATCACCACTTTAATTTAGGATTTGCTTGAGACTTTGCACCTATTTGACTTCCTCCCACCTCTACTGATTAATCTCGATTTCTAACTCATACATGATTAACCTTATTAACATTATCACCTTCATAATAAACCCGCATCACAGAATTCCTCGTACACATCCTATAGGGGAAAGCCAATTAAAATGACTTTAAATTCATTACATTTCCCTGTTTACGCACGTGCTGGTTTGGTATAAGCTAATCAGGATTGTTACTCCTTTTCATTTGGGAACCTAAAGAAACTATATGTGTCCTATGTGGAGGAAATATATTCCAAACTCACACCAAGATAGTTCCCTTTTACAAAATAAAAAAACCAATATTAAACGAGGCCACCACGGTGTGACAATGCTGTAAATAAAAAGTGTGCACAGGTGTTGAGGTACGTTAGTCGAAACGGTACTTAACTATTTGCACAGGTGTTGCAGACACAGGTCCAGGCACTCTCCCTCCAGCTCGTCCTCCGACACGCGGTCCGTCAAGGGTCGCGCGGGTACCGGGGAGTCCTCGGTCAGCGGCGGCCGCATCTCGCGCAGGTAGAGCTCGAGGAAGCGCCGGTACGCTCTCTCCTCACTCACACAGCCCGCCATCACTCCTGCTCATTCCCGGTCTGAAGCCACAGTGCGGGAGGAGGAGAAAGCCGATACAGACAGAGAGAGAGAGAGAGAGAGAGAGAGAGAGAGAGAGAGAGAGAGAGAGAGAGAGAGAGAGAGAGAGAGAGAGAGAGAGGAACGGCGCGGGTGCGCGCAAAGCAACGCGCGCGTTAACGAGACGAGTAGTGACGTCAGAGAGGAGCGGCTGGGGACTGGGGTTGGAAAATAGAACGTCATCCATCATCCTCTCAAACTGGACTGCGGAGAAGGAATTTACAAATATGAAAAACTCAAAGCATCAGTCTTCTTAACCCGCTTTTCCTTCTGAGCTTCTTTCTCTTTTTTCGTTCATTTTGATTGTTTTTTTTTGTTCTCTGGGCCTTTTAGCGCAAAGCTTGAGGACACCCAAAACTTACATTTAAAAAAAGCAAAGAAAAAGATTTGGAGACCTGGAGATCTGTTCCTTTTTTCTGAGAAGTCCGAAATCTCTGATGGAGTTAACATCCATGTAAGCGAAGTCTTTGTTGAAAGAAATGCTTAGCTGGAACAAGGAAAGCTGGATATATATATATATATATATATATATATATATATATATAAAATAAAACATCATATAACTATATACAGCATATAAATAGCTTTTAACCCTTCATTATTAGCACTTTAAATATGTTATTATTGGTATTTTATAAATGAAATGAATACCCATTTTTGGGTCTTGTACCCCAGAACACAAAGCACTCACGGCTACAGATAACCACCTAATTTCAGACTGGATTCACCCCAAACGTTTTTGCAAGAAACGCATTTCATTTAAATGTGTTTTATCATGAATAGGCTATAGCTACTTTGTTTTATAGTCATGACATAAAACGCACATTATTTTGTTTTTAAAAGGACTTACATATCAAGCTATATATTATAGGCAACTTGTGCATATGGGATTATATATTATTAAAATGATTTTTGGCATCGCTTCTTGTAATGTACAGACGTTTATATTGTATTGTTTTAAAAGACTAAACCTACCGATGTTGCTAAGACATATGGTAAAGTCCAGACAATAAAGACAAATACAACATTAAAATGTATTTGTAACTAAATATTTACACACGCATTATTTCCAATTATGTTTTCTCGCAGGTGGACAAATAGTTAAACCCTTAACTTGTTTTGTAGTTCGTTTCTATGAACTACACCTTCGTTGGAGCAACGCGGGGTAACATGGGCCAATCAGAACCAGCATTCTCATCCGGGTAAATTATCTGTGCAGACACTTGTTGCGTTACAAGTCAAGGACACAATTTAGTATTGCGGAATATGTTTTTGTAAAGTTAATCTTTGAAA
>JAUZST010004569.1:0-16220 GCA_034779995.1 Parotocinclus haroldoi | reverse complement strand
ACACACACACACACACACACACACACACACACACACACACACACACACACACACACACACACACACACACGTTCCTCCACCTCTTTATCTATAGAAACCAGTCCCACCATAACCGGGTCCCACTCAATATCTTAAAATCGTTTACATCATTTCATTTAATCGTTATTATTTACTTGATTTTACTATTAATACAAACGTAACTATTTCAAGGTAACATTTAGGCCACCCAAAAAGATCAGGTCCCTTTTTTTGAGGTCTTGGTTCCTCCCAAAGTTTCTTGCTTCTACATTTAGGGAGTTTTTTCCCCTTTCCACCGTCGCCCCAGGCCTTTAAAGGTAAAATAATATTGTGAAGCTGCTTTGAGAAATAAATTAGACTTTGACTTTGTGAGCAGTATCGATATCAACAGATATTGTCAGTAATAAACAGCTTTTGAATTTGGATTTGAATCACCCGCGTTAATCCCTTTTAAAAAGTTACTGACGGAGCCTCGTCTGATCCTGATCCTCAAACAAACATTGTACTCCGGCTGAAGACACATCCCATAATGTGTGTACTGCATTGTAGACGGCTCACAAAAATCAATATAATTAAATATAGATATTTCATCATGGGATATTTGATTTTGAAGTTTTGTGAGCAGTGTATTAGGGGCGTAGCGATTCGATTTTCAAACGATTATTGATTTTACATTTTACCAATACTTTAAACTTCTGTAGTGTAAACAAAGTACATTGTCCTGAATAGGTTTTTTTTTTTTTTTTTTTTTTAAACAATAAAACTGAAGTCCCTCACGTTTAAAAGAAACGACTAGAAACACTAGATACCCAAACCGAGACTGCATCGGACGGTCCTTTCGCTCACCCGTGTGAATTTGGAGCACATCTCCTCGGCCTCCTTGACCAGCCCTGCTTTCAGCAGATACTTGGCACATTTAGAGTTGATGAATCGGTCGGCAGTGTCCAGGGCTTGAGCTTCATCCATCCAGCGCGCCGCCTCCCGGATGTTCCCAGCATGCTGCGGGTGACAGGAAGTTGTTTAATAATTAAAATCTCTTTATACATTGGCGCGGGGTGGGGGGTGGGGGGGAGGAGAGACGAACGAACTGAACAGGTACCTTGTATATCTTGGCTTTAATTAGGAAGAGCTCAATAAGGGTCGGTGTGCTCTCTATTGCGGCGTTGATGTACTCCAGAGCCAGAGTCTGCTGCCCGATCTGATCATAGTGCTGCGCCAGGAAGTACTGCACCCACAGTAACGTGGTGGGCGGCTCCTCCTTGCCATCATCTGAACCCCCAAACACGAAGACCGATCAGAAGATCAGAAGTACAAACAACTGGGAATGTAGAGGAGCTGCGTTTCCGTCCAACTCACCGTTCTGGCTGAACATTCGGCAGCTATTTAAAGACGTTTCAAAACCTACTACTAACTCTTCGATTATCGCCACCTGCAAAAGGAACAAAACGATTCGTTACTTTACGTCAGGCTGAGCATTAGACACCAGACACCAGACTTTAATCGAGGTGTGGCGAAACCTGAAACAGCAGCACGGGGCACAGAAACAAGATTATGGTCAGACGGGTCACAGGGTGGATTATGAGCACAGGGGGGGCACGTTAAACATAATTCATAACTAACGTCATCACAGCCTTCAGATTTTTGTTAATTAGCTGCGGGATAAACTCTGGATAGAAGACTGGTGTTGGTATTAATAAATACATTTGCTTTGGTATAATTATTCCATCATTTCGAGGACACACAACGATCTTTGGACCATTTCTTCAGAGCGCTCCATGAGCCCATCCCGGATATCACCGGGTGTAGGATCACTGAACTGGGCCGTGGACTAGTTAGCCAGTCCTTCACAGGGGTCATCTGAGGTCGCCGCTGCAGTACGAGGAGATGAGGGAGGGGACGATCACCTCCCTCTAAATTTTCTACCTGTACATCTTAATAAATGACTGATTATTATAAACAACCAGAGTCCCAAACCTGGTTAAATCACCTTGTGAAACGTTTGTAGTGAGACACTTGGGCTATGATGCTTTTTAGAATGGGGCATTGTCTCAAAGCAGCTTTACAACAAAGTGGGCAAGCCAAGGGCAAAGGAAAAACTCCCTAAACACTGGAAGGAAGGAACCTTGGGAGGGCCAAGACTCAAAAAGGGGCCAAACCTTCCTGTGTGGCTTAAATGTAAGAATTAAGCTTTTGGTAATATGATATGTTTAAGTGTGCTTCGGGGTGGCTATTACAGTCAAGGTGTTATAACTAGACTCTGTAAGACTGGAATGACTTGTAACTCTTGGAAAACGAGTTTAAGAAGAGATTTGAAAGAAGCTCGGGTGCCTACAGGTTGGCTGTGTAGCTTCGTTCCAAAGTGCAGGCAGCAGAGCTAAATACAACGGTTTACACGTTACTGCACATTTTTCATGAACGAAAAACATGTATTACATCCCATAATAACTGTGATTTAACGTTGCTAATGTTAGCATAAAGCTAGCCACAGTAACCCATCTCAACATCCCGTCACGGTGGAGGAACATAATCACACATTTCTGTTGGTAACGAGAGCACACATGCAAACATGATTGGCTGTGTCTGAGGGAGGGGACTCTACATTTGCACCCGGGGATTAGCGCAAGAGCCTCTGACAATCCTGACCAGGAAAAAGATTAAAGATTCGAAGTTTCCTGTAAAATTTCACATTACCATCCACCTAAGGTCATAACTAAGGATGCCAAACGATTACAGTGTTTAAAGGCTGGACACAGGTCTGTGCATGCCCTACACTCGATGGCCTTTTCAGACATGGGTCTGGATTTGAGCATCTGCCACCTTTCTGAACTCAAACATGTATTATCTACTGTTACGTATATCCCTACAATCCCCAGTCAAGTCAGATTTTATTTCTGTAGCGCTTTTTATAACGGAGCATTTGTCTCAAAGCAGCTTTACAATATTATATCGTCTTAAAAGGCCAATCCCAAGTTGAGCAAGCTTAGGGCGACGGGGGCAAGGAAAAACTCCCTGAAAGTAGAAGGAAGAAACCTTGGGAGGAACCAAGACTCAAAAAGGGACCCGCCCTCCATGGGTGAATAATAACAGTTAAATAAAATAATGTAAAAGATACGCATTTCTGCAAATATTTCGTCCAATACACAGAGTCACTCCAGGATATCGAGTGCTCAGGAGGAAGGTACTGGAGCATCAGTTCGGAGAGAAAAGAGAAAATGTAGTTAAAGGCTTTTCTGCAGACGACAGCACTGACTAAATACTTTAATCCCCTATCAAGTGTCGGTCGTAAGAGAGAACATGTGGTGTTTATTTGAATCGTTTTTGCATTATTTTTAGCCAGAATTGATCAGTTTTAACCTAAGCTCAGGACAAACCTTTCACGGCAAGGAATGCATATCCGATATCCATGTCTGACCTGTCCAGAATCTTATGTGAAACGACGGCACACTTTTCTGAAAACTGGTTATGAGATTCTAAAAATTATAATGATAATTAAGATTATTTTAATATTAGAAGGTTAGGATTAAGCTCTATGACTTACTTAAGCAATGGCACACGAGTGGCAATGCGTTATCGTGAATAGCACAAACTTTATTTAAGCCACAATATTCGATTTTCTAATCCATCTGCAGTTTCCCAGTAGCCTTCTGGCCTGTCCGTGTTCTCTTTAGCAAAGTGCCCGAAAAATGTTCTTTTCGGGGAGCAGTGGTGTTTCCACTGTTCTCAACCCTGCCATGAATTTCATCGTTTCGTGGTCTGCTGATGCAGGAAGTTAAGAAGTGATTCTAAACATTAATTTCCTGTTTTCCCTGGACCATTAGATACCTTGCTCTTCGAGTGCTTTTTACAGTTGTGCATTGTCTCCAAACAGCTTTATAACATTATATCATCTTAAAAGGCCAATCCCAAATCGAGCAGGCCTAGAGCAACAGTGGAAAGGAAAAACTCCCTGAACGATGTAAGGGAGAAACTTTGGGAGGAACCAAAACCGACCGCTTCTGGGGAGGGAACAGTGGCTGACAGAGGAGCCTGTCATAAAACAAAGGTGAACAAAGAGCTATTCGTTGGCTTAGTGGGTGTTTAGTAAGGAGCAAACATCAACAACACACACACACACACACACACACACACACACACACACACACACACAATAAAACATGATATTACACACTGGCATTGGACTAACATGCTATAAATCAGTAAAAGCAATTATATCCAATAGCCTGTGAGGTATAAAAGACATCATCAAAGACACAGTGAAATCAAAAGTGAGAAAGTATGGAAATTAGTTGGACTAAAAACAAAGCACAATTACATTTATGCTATTTAGCAGACACCCTTACCCAGATCAATTTACAATCCAAGCAATTGTGGGTTAAGCGCCTTGCTCGTGAACCCAACAGTGGGAGGGGTGGGATTTGAACCCTGGGCCATAGTCCAATATCTAAACCACTAGGCTACCACAGTCCCTAATATGGTTTCAAACATGTCAGAGCATCCTGCCATGAGGAGAGATCGTTTTTTGGGATTATTTGATTGCATACACCTTGTTGTCCCTCCTCCAGCACCAAAAGGAGAGGGCATGATGTGGCCAGCAAGGTTCAAGATTTCATTTCCGTAAATCCCAAAGAGAACAGTCAAAAGAGAATAGAAACAACACACATCCAAATACACACAGTGCCCATGGTGGTACCACAGAAAGGACCCTAAATCAGCAGCATATGGGCAGCGAGGGCAATTTATAGACTTGTGCAATCTTTTAGGAGAATAAATCCATTCAGTTGTGTTGGAAAGCTTGGGGACCCTTTAGATTTTTTTTTTTTATTTCTCCATAAATATTGTTTATGTATTATATTATATTATGTATTATATTTTAAGTCTCAAAAGTACGTAAAAAGAACACGGTAGCACTTTTCTATGATGGTGCATGACATGGCATTAATTCCTGCAGTGTCTCATGAGAAAATAATCATTCATTCATCATGAGTCAGCATGACTATGCATACGTTCATGCAGGAGTTATGTAGTAATTTACTAAAGCATTACTTCTTTCTAAGTTCATCATTTTTAGTCCCTTAATGCCTAGTCCCTTTTTTAAATCGAGTCCCAGCACCCATTTTGTTGTTTATTTTACAGCAAGTTTGTCTCTGATAAGCTGAGAAATGTTAAAACCGTAGTGAGTATTTTATTTGAACATCATTTTTTACTGTGACAAAATACAGCGCCCCCGTCTTGCTTTGCAAATGGTATGATCCACTAGGACCAATTCTTCCATGGTAGACGAAATCATCTTTAGGAGATCCAAAATGGGAAAGAATAGTAGGGTACACCAATTCAGACTCGCACAGTCATGCAGACTCCACACAGAAAGGACTTGGGCCGGTCCGCTGGTCCGGGACCTTCTTGCTGTGAGGCAGTGGTGATACCCACCGAACCACCGTGCTGCCCCTTGTAATATTTTGGATACCATTATACAATGTTTTTTTTTCTGATTTGTTGGTGTCCTTCTAGTCGCAGTGCTTCCCATACCCAAAATGTCAGGTGTTCTTCCTTCACAAGTGTGAGAATGGAAGTACCCAATTATGTAGTATAGTATTTTTCTGAAAAATGTTGGGCACCCTCAGCACCCTTAAAGCTCTGATCCTAGAACCGCCTCTGCATACCAAGAATCTAATTACACAAATATTGCACTTGGTCGTGTGAGATAAGTGATCCAATATGGCATATCTGTGCGAGGCAAGGATAAGCAAATATTTTTGGAGAACCTCAGAAAAAGATCTGATAAGGCAACCCTACTGAAAAAAAAACCCGACCAGCATGATGCCGGACTTGGTGGTGACCAGCGTTTGTTGTGTTTTCAACATGTTTTTGCTAGGCAAGCTGCCGACCAGCACATGCTGGTCTTCACTGGTTCTTGGATGGTTGTGACCAGTGCATCTTGTCTGGGAATGCTGGTGACCAGCACATGCTGGTTGAACAACAAAACCAGCAAGATCATACTGGGCAACCAGATTTGCTGGTCAACCAGCAAAACCAGCACCACACCAGCTTAAACCACCATAACTCTGATGCTGGTCAATGCTTGTTTTTTTCAGCAAGGAAGTCATTGAAACTTAGTGGCTTCAATATGAGATTACTGACATAGTGACAAGTTCGAAATAGGAAATGGTGTTACAAGTAAAGAAAATGAAGAACACACAGCTATATATATATATACACTGATTGTCTGATAGCGAGACCAAAAAATGTGTGTGACTGCAGCCATTTTATCGGGGGATTTCCAAACTTCTGCACGACTCTGTGCTAACACAGATTCTCATTACTCAGGTTCTATTACCGTTTTAAGTACGTATTGTATATGTTGTGCAAGTAAAAGTCGATGTTTGGAGGATTTATGCCCTTGGTCAGATTCCAATGAGTCAACGTGACCATGGGAGGGTTTAAAAGCTGCGATTTGGCAACACAACATAAGTCATTCCAGCTGGCGTGGAGTTGCCAGTGATTGTGAGATTGTGGTCTGATACACGGCATCGCCAAAAGTAAGTAGAAACGGCTTATAGATATGCAAATGTTTGCCTGTTTGCACAAGTGACATAAGAAATCGTCTTTTAGGGGGTGTTTGTGTTACGTTTGTTTGATGTGGAGTCCAGGAATGCACTTGTCCCGCTTTTCGACCTGCATGGTGTTACGTAACGAGCAGAGCTTTCAAAAATAAGTTTGCAATCCAAACACGAGTGAGCTTCTGCTACAAAACAACTGTTATGTAGGATAAAAACCTAGACTTCTACGGTACAAGTATCTGCTCTTTACCTACACCGGGTCCTAGCTGGTTTTGTTTGGATTGTGCTTTTAGCTTTTGCTTCGCTGCTTAAAAAAAAACAAAAAAAAAACAACAAGCATTGACTAGCATCAGATCCATGCTGGTTTAAGCTGGTGTGGTGCTGGTTTTGCTGGTTGGCCACCATAACCTTGCTGGCAAACCTGGTTGCCCAGTATGATCTTACTGGTTTTGTTGTTCAACCAACATGTGCTAGTCACCAGCATACCCAGAGAAGACCAGCATGCACTGGTCACAAATCCAACAGCCAGCAAAGACCAGTATGTGCTGGTCACCATCATCCCCAGCAAAAACGTGTTCAAAACACACCACCAAGTCCAGCATCATGCAGGCTGGTCTGGGTTTTTTTTCCCAGTAGTGTTGTTTTGTACTTACAAAAGGTTTGGTTTACTAGGAAGAATACAAAGTATGTCTGCGAAGTCTTTCTGGATAAACGTGAGGAGAGGATCTCGCTCCAGTTTGAGAAACGAATGTGTGAGAAAATGATCGAAACGTTTAAAACGGCGTTTTCGTCCTCATTAAACAAGTAAATGAATCCGAAGGAATATCGGTGTAAAGGGTCGTTTACAGGGTAACCTAAACTGAAGCGGTGATCTCGCTCCGCTCCCTCAGACGGCACTGTATCAATAAGCGTCATTCATCAATATCTGATAGAAGCACGTGGGTAAGGGATAACTTTATCAAACCCTTTATAGCTCTTTTAATACAGAGTCACATTTATAAATACCACTTAAAACTTTACTGTACCAAAAATAAACCTCATATTAACCAGGGCCCGAGGCTCCGCCCGCTTATCTGGGCTCGGAGCCGTCGGTGTACCAGATTTTTTTTGGAAGAAATGGACACGGTGCTCCGAACCGAAGACAAAAAGGAGCATCTAGACTGTAACGCAGATTAAATAAACGAATAGAGGCAGGTTAGAACGTCTGTGTTATTAAATGACGGCGTTTTTCTGTGCAAATATTGCGCAGGGCTTAGCCTGCTGATAACATTTTTTACTTTCAATAATGACGGTGTGGACAAAGGCGGGTGTGCTAAATGTTCTGAGGTACAGACCAGGCACAAACTGCCATCAGAGATTACCGACTTTTTAAGCCACATCTCCTGAACCAAAACACACAAACATTCCTGGTCTGGACATTTCTAAACCTGTAACGTCCAACCTGAACCAGTGCCCAAAAAATGCAGCCGAATCAACATCTGCAGCGCCGGTGCCATCTTGCATTTCCCTTTGCTTAGTCCAGCATGGTATGTGTTTTGGGCACCCGCTGTGCGAGTGGGCACAGGGCACTGGTCTCCTCATTAGCATTTGAAAACGAGCGATCATACCAGGCCCACTTCAGACACTGAGACGGGACTATTCGAAAAAGAGACTGAAATATCTGGGACTGTTTCGGATGAACTGATGCAGATATGCATATTTTTAAACCTCATTTTATTCAATATTCTTATTTACTTTGTTTGTTTAAACTCAATCGCCTAGTTTAAACAATATTTTTCTAAGCCACTCAAGGTCCCTTTTTGAGTTTTGGTCCTCCCAAGTTTCATCCCTAATAGTTTTTCCATGCCACTGTCAGCCTAGTAGGCGTGCTTGCTTTGGGCTTGGCTTTAGAAGACGCCCTAATATTGCAAAGCAGCTTTGAGATAACATTGTAAAACGTGGAATAGAAACAAATCGCTTTTCTTTCTTTTTTTCGACTGAACTGTGGATCTTCACTGGAATACGAGTTCACAGGACAAAACATTAGTCACCTGTGATCAGACGGCCTGCAGGTCATTTTGCTCACCCGTGGACACCTTGATCAAGACAAAGCTGGGTTAAAAAGTTTGGCGCAGGGGAATTGACTTGAGAAAGGTCTCTGAATGTTGATCCGAGCCCAAATCGAGCAAGCCTACAGTGGCAAGGAAAAACCCCCTAAACGCTATAACGAAGAAACCACGGGCGGACCAAGGCGCGAAAAGGGAAGCCCCTTGGGCGGGTTGACGATGTCAAATGTGAATTAAGTTATGTAATAAGATTAAAGTAGTAGTTTAAATAAGGATAAGATAAATGCATATGGACAGAGAGAACACTTGTGACAATATAATAATTAAAATAATATGTGGAGTGAAATGAGATTCTGTAATATAATCGTATGGGGCTTAAAGACGAAGGACAATAAAACGGCATCTTTTAGCTGATTCACGGTTGACATGTTTTACGATGTGAACTTACTACAGCGGTAATAAAGATAAGCCTGATGGCTGAAGCGGAGTGCGCGCCGTTTGCGATCTACCGAAAAGACAAAGGCACTAAGAATAAAGGTCTCAGAGCTGCAAGGAAACGTTGGTCAAAGCTCTGGTTTAACCTGCATTTCTGGTTAATAATTTACCCTGAGCAGCTCCTGTGCTTGTGCCCTGCTTGTGCCTGGCCCTGGACCATAGGCGTGTCTGGTCCTTATTTAGCGGTCCTTAACCAATAGATTTTATTTTATTTTTTAAGGGGTGCGCAGACCCTAAACTGAGTCCCAGAAACCCAAGCCTAAAAGGTTTTTGTTTTTGAAAAAAAGTATACGATTCCAATATTCTCAACGATCTCCTCCTTAATCGCTTCCGCTAGGCTCGTGGACAAACTGAAGCGAGCAAATTGTTCCCATCAATAATGAGGTAAATTGAATGAATTCGTTCCAGATCCTCGGGAAATCCCCCACGTACCAGTCGTTGTGTGTGTGTGTGTGTTATTGGAGTTGTGCAGGAGCTCCTGGTTTACGATGGAGAAATGTTCAAATAGATCCGTCATGGGTTAAATGGATCATGAACCGATGGCTTGAACAGAATCGATAGTGAGGCATAGAGGAGCCGCTTACACATTAACGCTTACACTAACCAAAAACACACGGCCTGCTTTATAATACGGTGTTGAAAAAGTGTATCGAAAGTGAAAAGTAAAAGCAGCACACTTTTATAGTACGTTATTATACAGGAGTGAGTCAGAAGTCACAGGACATGTCCCGTGCCGCATCTGGCTCTTCAGACGATCGCTACGCTTCTTATCGTCCACAGTCCCGGTTTCTCTGAATTTGGTTATGAGGGATGTAACGGTGCTGTGCGAAATTGGGGATCTTTCTGGGTGTCCGTCGTTGAAGTCTGTTGCTGTGAAACGGCAGCTGCGTTCCCCCGGACATCAGAATCGCAACAAACAGAAATTTCAAAATATTTGTTGTGTTGATAACTTTTGAACCGCAGTATATATCGCAAATCTGATGGCGCCAGTCGATTTCTGAGACTAGTTCGATCTTCTTTGATATCCTACATGACCCCCTTCCCGTTGGCCTTGATCCAAGATGGTGGCTTTTAACATGGTATCCATGTTCTGGACATAGCCTGAAAGATCACCCCCCCCCCCACTCCCTGCGTTGTTCGTATACGTACTTTTCATTGTAATAAATAAACTGAATAAAAAAATAAGCCTGCCGTCTGTTGGGCATCTGCATGTGTAATGTCGTTTTTGTATTTCTTTTGCCACCCCAGTTCAAACGCGATGGTTCAAGCTAAGGTCTGGACGCTTCGGCAGTACTTTGTTGGGTTTCCAAAGCAGAGCGATTTTGAACTCAAAGAAGAGACGCTCCAGGAACCTAAAGATGGAGGTACGTGGGAGGGGATAATGACCATATATTTCTGTTGCTTTTATCGTAGACAAAATGCGCTTTTTGATTATTCCGTGTACGGAATAAGGCAACGATCACATGACCAGACTGAAGGGACTTTCTGCCCTAATGTGGCTCAGATCAGATTTTTTTTTTTTTCAGTGCTGCGTGGGCGTGAAAATCCCATCTTTTCACGTCAGATTTGAGTCGCTTTCATGTGTGGTATTAGATTAGATGCGTATCCGAACCGCGGACATGAACGAAACGGCCATGGAGGAGAAGGCGATTTGCTTAATATCTGGGGAAATTGATCCATTTTAAGCAAAGCTGGAAGGAACCAACCGAAGTAGAGCCGCATTTGAAACGATTGCCAAATAATTGACAAACCGCGGCCGCAAACAAACAATAAATGCCAAATAAAAATAATCTCAAAGCTACGTCCAAAGCAGTCCAGTGTGTTTAGCAGGCGAGGTGTTTTCTCTTCCACATATGAGCTGCTATCGCATCCATGACACATTTATACAATGAGCAGTCTGGGTCTGCTTCTTCTTCATTTATTTAATTATTATTTTTTGGTCCTTTTCCTCACTCATGGGGTGGGCGCAGCGGACTATTCAGACTTTTCTTTTAGAAAAGCACGACTGGCTGGAATTTCCAGAAATGGATACCTTTAGGCAGAACGTTGCGACAGGCTGATTTACAACCGATTATAACCATACATTCACAGAATAGTTAAATTATCATATTTTTAATAATATATATATATATATATGGTGAGGTGTCGCTTACACGGTCGTGTTTTTGTTACCCGGAATTGTAAATCTCATCTGCAGGTTCACTGACACACATGAAATCCAGCTCTCTTAGTTAGAAACTAGACATTACCCTGAAGAGCAGGATGGGGACTCCTGGGGGACTCCTGGGGGACTCCTGGATTGTGTCGCGACCCACAGATCCAAAAAAGTAACAGAACTAGGGAACATTAAAAATTTTGGTCTTTTCAGTGACTAAACCCTTCTGGTCTCGGGCCCTGGGTTCTTTCAGTTCTTCCTCATTCCTATTCTGTGCCAAAACCTTCCTCTCAGCAACACGACATTTTTTTCACCTGTTCTTTTTTTTTTTTATGTTGTTGTTTTTTTGGCAGAGGTTTTGCTGGAGGCCTTGTTCTTAAGTGTGGATCCATACATGAGGTCAGTAGAGCTCGGTTACTGCGGCCTTATGCAAAAGGTTCAGTATCTTAGAGAATCTAGGAACAGTAATGTGACCAGAGGTGTCCAAACTCTTTTGGCAGATACTATGTTAGGATTCCTATGTAAAGATGAGCTAAAAACACCTCAGTCTAGATAAGGAGAGCTTAAGTAAACAAGTGGGACGAACATTGCGTACTTGGCCATTTGAATATCGAGGGGAAGGATCCAATATTATGTATCTGTGAGTGGAAAAGTATGTGAACCTCTGCAGGAGTTCATTTGATGGAGAAATGAGTCCAGCGTTTTAAATCAATGGGATGGCAAGCAGCTAAAGGCCTCTCTCTCTCCCTGTCGCTGGCTCGTGCTCACGAGTACGGCGTCAAGAGAACACTGACCAACAGCGATGATGGCAGAGCTGCAAGGAGAAAAAAACTGCTCTTGGAAAATGGTTGTGGATGGATGAGACGGAAATGAGGGGGAAAAAAGTGGCATTCATACCAGCATAAGAACCTTTGAAACTTGGTGGTGGTAGTATCATGGTTTGGACCTACTTAGCTGCAGCTGGATTAAAGTATGTGGGGTCATGCAGCGCACTCGCCTTTCTAAGAACGGCCAAGTCCTGACCTTGTTCCAATAGAAATGTTGGTGAAGTGGAGGTGAGGGGAGCCGTCCATGTGTGGAAACAAACCAACGTCCCATATTTGGACCTGTTCCGTTCAAAGGAATAAAGAATTCGGATTCGTCCGGGCTGTTGTGCAAAACCGATCAAACAGTTACACGAGGGGGCACACCACATACTGAAAGCACGGGTTCACATACTTTTACCACTCACAGACGTGTAACATTGGATTGTTTTTTTTTTTCCTCGATAAATAAATGACAAAGTATAATGTTTGTTTAATTGGATTCTCTTGGCTACTTTTAAGACGAACTGCATATGGAAATCCTGACTATGTCTTCGCTCGTGTATGTGCACAACTTCTAAAGGGTTCACAAACTTTTAATCCATGCCATGTCTTTTACTTTTTAGGCCGTACAGTCGGATCCAGATGAAGGAAGGAGACGTAATGATCGGAACCCAAGTTGCCAAGTAGGATTCAGATTTTATACAGATATAAGTGGTTAGAAATGGATCTAGGTTCGTGCTGTGGGTGCCAAAATTCTGCTCCTACCTTCTGTGTGCCTCAGAAGCAGTCGAGATCCAGCCGAAGAAATGCTCTAGGATAATTGTTTACGCTGAATTGGACCGATTCGAGTTTACTTGACAAGTCAAATTTATTTCTATAGCGCTTTTTATAACGGAGCGTTGTCTCAAAGCGGCTTCGCAATCTTATATGATCTTAAAAGGCCGATCCCAAATTTAGCAAGCCTAGGGCGACAGCGGCAAGGAAAAACTCCCTGAAAGTAGAAGGAAGAAACTTTAGGAGGAACCAAGACTCAAAAAGGGACCCGACCTCCATGGGTGACCTAGATGGTAATTGAATAATTAAGTTGTAGTAATAGTAAAATGAAGTAAATAATACAATTTAAATGAGTAATACATCTTAATATAAATAACGAAATAATTTAAGATAACCAGCCCTCAGCGGTTAGTTATTGGAGGAACATCGTCTCCTAATAACTGAATGATGGAGGGAGTTCCTGCACTCTGGTGGAACTGGGTTCTGTAGATGAAAACCAGTAGAGTGATGCTGGGGTGGAGGAACATCTAAGTGTGAGGTTCTGGAGCTGGAACCGGAACATCAGCTGATGTAAACGGACAAGAGCGCTCTCATTAACGATTACAGAACTGCCAATTCTTTTATTTATTGCACCTTTCTGAAGCTCTAGAGACTGCTGGGTTTGAACATCCCAGCAGATCGGCGGTTATTAAAAAAACAAAAACGCACACGGCAACAGCCATGTTCAAAATCACTGAGATCACATTTGACCAGATGTGGATTTTTGGCACTTTAGGCTTGCGTCTGTGTGATTTCTGTACGTTGCGCTGCTGCCTGGTGTCTGCTTAGTGTAACTAGTGAGAATGACATGGATGGGTGTTCATAGGTGTTCCTAATAAAGTGCTCAGCGAGTGTAAGGACGCTTCCCTCACTTGAGCTTATTAGCTGCCTTCTATGGGGATTCCAATAATCGTGTTGTTTTCATTTCAGGGTGATCCAGAGCAAAAATCCAACCTATCCAGTGGGCAGTCATGTAGTGGCCAACTGCGGGTGGAGAACGCACGCCATATCGGACGGTTCCAATCTCACACCCATAATATCCGATTGGCCAAAGGAGCTGCCCATGTCCTTGTGTCTCGGGGCCATTGGCATGCCAGGGTACGTCCACAGCCAGGATTATATTCTTTATTAGACATACTAAGTGTAAAAGTGAGAGCATGTTGTGTTTTTATATATATATCTATATCGTTTACGAGGATATCATTATTATTATTATTATAATAATTATTGTTGTAACAATGTTGTGAGCGTATGTCAATCGCTTTGCAAAAACAGTCTTAAACACCTTGAAGTTTTAAGACTGTATTAAGATAAACACTGCCAAAGTATCATCTAATTCAGTATGTATTGCTCACGCTTGAAATGCTTGAAAAGGGGTCGGGGGAAAATAAGAAATGCTAAATATTACCCACACTTCCTACTTGTGGTTCTAAGTCTTAGGCGGGATGATAAAACGCAGGGGGGAAAAAAAAAGGAACGCAGATGGCGTATTAAAAGTCTCGCTTACTACACGCTCCCTAAGAATCCTAAACAATATGCCAGTTTGCACGTTCAAAAAGATCTGCTAATCGATATAAATCTATTCTATTACAATATATTTCTGTAAAGCGGTGCCCGGTGCCAGGTTTGAGTCCCGGCAGTGCCTCCCGACCAGGTCAGGCGTCGCGCACGGGCGTGACTTGTGTTGAGGGAAGTACATCAGGTTGGAGGATCAGCCTCCGGTGCTGAAACGGCGACTTCTACCCGCATACTTTTTGCACTCTAGGCCTCGGGATGGGCGTGAGCGCCGAACGCTGCCCAGGACCAAGCGGGGTTCGGATTCTGTGCAGTTGATCGCAGCGTATAACATGTGAAGGCTTTTCCGTGCAGGCTGACGGCGCTCTACGGTCTGGAGGAGGTCTGTAACATTAAGGAAGGAGAGACCCTGCTGGTGAACGCTGCAGCTGGAGCCGTGGGCTCTGTGGTCGGGCAGATTGCCAAAATCAAGGTCTGGTCTCTTAGTGTTGTTACCCTTTTGAGATGTTTCACTTTGTTATAGTGTATGCTGTGAATCTGCTCCTCTCATAGATTTTTTTTTTTTTTTCTGATAGGTCCCCAATTTTAGACTGTATTGCAATAAAAAAAAGATGGCAGCTTTATGTCTGTTGTTGCAGTTGCCAGCGACGCTCTTTCCTGCCTCTTTCGTTTAGTATCTGAAAGGAGATCATGTAGAAAACATGACCGGTACTTGGTTAAAAATGCCAGATTTGGTTGGACCAGGATTGGCTCTTTTGCAGTGGAAAAGCAGTAGAGTTTTAATGACAAAACCGATGTACGTTAAACTTATTGTAAATGGAAGAGTTGAATATGTAATTCATATATCGTAATAGGGAACTCCTTTAAAAAAAAACAACGGTTGCCCTTGACTTTTCCTCCCATCATGCGACTCCCTACGTCTCACACACTGCTGCCTTTACATTAAACTACAGTTGTTAACATAAAGCTTGTTTTATAACCAAGGCTTTAACGTCTTATTGAAGCACGTCTTGAACGTGGAAAAACAAATACGATTATTGCGCGACCACGGCTTTTCCTCGCTACGTTTCTACACCAAGATTTCTGCTCGTGGTAAAGCGGAGAAGCTAAATAGGTTTCCTCTGTCCTTCACCGAGACCTCCCAGATGAATCGATCAGAAGTAGACTTTAAAAAAAAAAAAGCAAACGCACGTTTAAACAATCGCTGTCGTCCGTCTGGTGTTCTCCCGCAGGGCTGCAGAGTGGTGGGCTGCGCTGGCTCAAACGACAAAGTCGCCTACCTGAAGGAGCTCGGCTTCGATTACGCCTTCAACTACAAGACCGTCTGCTCCCTGAAGGAGACGCTCGAGAAGGCAGCGCCGCAAGGGTACGACTGCTACTTCGAGAATGTAAGCAAGAGCAAGAAACTGAGCCAACACGACATTAACGTTTACGTTTTTTGTTTTTTTAATTAGACGCCCTTGTCCAGAGCGAGGGTTAGAGGTGGGATTTAAACACAGGACCATCAGGTCCAGAGTCCGGTACCTTGACTCCTAGGCTACCGCAGTTCCACTACATTGCACATGCCGTTTACGTACTCTATACAGGATCTCACACGCAAGTGTTTATGTACCTCATTTATTAGATCTTTAGACTCTGATAGAGTGTAAAGTATTCAAGGAAAAACTCCCCAAAATGGTAGGAAGAAACCTCGGGAGGAACCAGGACTCAACAGGGGACCCGACCTCCATGATGTTAATTAGACAAATACTAAATGTATATTAAATTATAGGAAAATTAGTTTAAAATAAATAACAAATTATTAATAAAATTTAAA
>JAUZST010004568.1:0-42021 GCA_034779995.1 Parotocinclus haroldoi | reverse complement strand
TCAAGAACACTGACCAACTGCATGTTTCATTATAAAGAGTGTCATTAGTCCTGGATTACTGGATAAAGTGCACTTTATTAAGTATGGGATAATATTTATTAGTTTTTAAGAACTACTGATGCATTTGATCTTTTATCACATGTATCGTGAAAATATCTTTAATAATCGTGATATAATATTTTTTACCATATCGCCCAGCCCTAGTTAAAAGACAGATTTTTATTTTCTTCTGCAATTTTTTTAAGTCATGTTTAAGACCTCTGTTGTTAAAGCAAAGGGACATGGTAATTAAACAGTGCATACCTCTTAAAGAAATATCTCAACAATAACAAGGCAAAGACAGTGGACAATCACAATATACGACTGCTCACCTGAAGGGAAGCTGATTTATCCTTGCCTTTCTTCTTTTTTTCTTTCTCCTTTCTCTTACGGTATTTTTTAAAGTAATCCTGGATGAGGAAACTTGCATAGAACTTTCCTGCGGTTACCTCACTACCTAAAGAAATAACAACAAAACCCACACATTCAGAAAACAAGTAAGCAAGAATCCCATCTTTGGCCCATCTTTATCCTGTAATGGCTCCAGGTTTCTGATCTGCACAGTATTTCAGCTTTTGCTGAGGAAAACATGAACGTCAGAAGAAATCATGAAATTTGATTCAAATGTAAAAGAACTGTATTAGTCACTAAAACATGATGAGCAGTGTTTGACATTTCCAGTTATTTTAATGCTTCGTGTCTTAATAGCGTGGCACACCTATGTTTTGGGCTTCATGGTGCCATGACACAACAGGTTTCTGAAACCTTGAATACCGCTGCTCCACGAAAAGGCTCTCAGAGTATACTCTCCTTGGGAAGCGATTCTTGACTGCTATGCATGCCTCCATGACCTGGGCCTGGAGATCCACCACACTCATAATGTACCAGAGCTGGTGTCTCAGTCATTCCCATAATAAATGATCGATTGGTGATGCATCTTGTGGCTGAGTCAAGGTGGCACCATCTGTTTATCCATCTTAGTTTACATTAGTTTTACAGGGCGAGTCAAAAGTGTGTGCTGTGCCATCTACTTTTCGCGAAGGCTGCCAAAAATCCAATATTCAAGATGGCAGTCATGTTCTAAGTGAGATAATACCTCACCCATTACTTGGGTATTAAGATATGTCGTTTTCCTTTTCATTTCTGAAATAAAAGGGACGTCCTGTGCCTTTTGACTTTAGTTACATTTAAAACGAATAGAATCCTCCAATATGCAATCCAGGCAAATGGGGGTTAAAAGACTTGGTTAGCCTGATAGTGCTAAGATTAGAACAAGGTACCTTCGGGTCAATAGTCCAGTACCTTAACCACTGTGCCACCACTGTTTCCATTGACCCTTTCATTGCACACTTCTTAATTGGAGGTCTATCATTGTTCTACAAGAAAATGCAGCATCAGTCATTGTCATGTAGTATGTAATATGTACCTGCAGGGGGAGGTATAACTTCATCTAACAGTTTTGGCTTGGTCCTCTTCCAGATCTTCTTAATAATAGCTCTCAATTCTTCATTCTCCTGGTCAATCGGCCCTGGGGTAAGCCATGATTAAAACAAATCAAGAATTAAATGATGTGACTGAATTATTTATGCCAAGCTTATTTGGCATCGATTCACTGCTTCAAGGTTTATTGTCACCGATTTGTGTGTTGCCAGCCATGTGCACATGCTATGGTCCTCTTACTGATTTGTAGCAGTGCATTAATATTATATGAATAGTGTGTATGCCTATTGTTATTGTTATTTTTGTGTTCCTGACAATCCTGTTGTGCATGCAGACCTTCTGTTTTAATCTTGAGTGAAGATCTCACGAGCGCGAACAAGGTCGCGTTGAAGGACACAGTACCATCAGGATGGAGCGGCACGTTCATGGCAACCAGCCTCTGCAGAAATTAAGAGATGGAGAGAGACAGAGAGATTCTAATAGGATTGCTGCTTTAAGAGGAGGACACCTGCACTCCAGGGACAGTTAAATACTGTTGACTGAACGAGTGTGTCAGCTGGTGGATGGGTCTCACTGGCAATCATGATCTGACACTATGGCACACATATGCATTTAGGTTTACCAAGTGGCATTTATAAAACAAAACATACCATTAAGTCTTTGACAGTGCCATTTATAAATACAGTTTAATTTCAACGCACAACATACTTACCCTACATGCCACTCTATGAGGACAGAGCTTGCCAAAGCCCAGAGGAGGCTGAATCCTGCGCAACATGTTCACAACCTCCAGATGCTTGATTCTTCCACTGTGACAGAGTTGACAAATATCAAAACTTTTTATGCTTATAAAATTGCAGTAAACTGCTAAGATGGACACATTTAAATCATTCTTCTGTTCTGTGATAGGGTCTCCCTATCATTTGCATGATGTGCCTTTGACCCAGCCGCCACCCCAGAGTGAACTCATGAACCCAGCCCAGGTAGAGGTAGAGATTATAATTTGATTCCCTGACAAGCATGAGCAGCTCCCGAAAAGGTGGCATCTTCACTACACACCCCTGTCTCTGACTGGACCATTTCCAGGTCTTGCTTAGTAGAAAGCAATTTGTTTATGAATGGGAGTTTAGTTACGAATCTTCTGTTTGGGACCTGATGATGGTCGGGTTGGAATATGGAGCCGCTTCAATCCTGCCTTTGCTCTGTAGTGACACACTACCCAACTACAAGTGCAGTGATCTAGGGAGCTATTAAATACGACAGTCAGTCACCCGTGGTACGAGAGACACTAAAACAGATAAGCGATATTTGTAAGACATCCTGAGGCCCCATGTCTTGCCAGCCATGGCAGGGCTTCCAAGTGTCATTTTTCAGCAGGATAATGATCGCCCACCCACAGCAAGAGTTTCCCAGTAATTTATTCAATGCACACTTCCTTGGCCTGCCCGGTAACTCATCTTGAAACCAGGCCAGACAGGGTACTAGACTTCACACATCCACACATATAAAGATTAATTAGATTCCAACAAGACCTTCTTGGCGAATTTTTTTTTTTTTTACAACAAGCATATATACACCCCTGGTCTTTCAAGCGCCTGTTATTCCTGTGCCATGAACCTTCCTTGACAACCTGTACAGTCTCTTAAAGTCTCTGGCACAAGCTTTACTGTTGTTCTGACATCTGAAAGACCAAGGGTGTATGGGTTCATAAGTTCTGCCTTTTCAGAAGCAGTGAAGTTATAGAGCACATCCTGCAATGGGGTGCCCCTGTTAAGGTTGCGTACCAACTAAACTGCGAACACAGAATGTTTCTCTTACGTGGCTTCAGGATCATAATCTGACCACACTCTCTTAAACTCATCCAGATGATGAGTGCCCAGCACTGTCCAGTCTCTGGTTAGATACTCAAAGTTATCCATGATGACAGCAATGAACAAGTTAATGATCTAAGAATGTAGGGGGAAAAGTCAATATTATAGATCTATTCATAAACGTTTATGACATCTTTATCTCTCTCCCATTTGTTATCTTCCTCTTTAACTTACCAAGAAAGCACAGAGAGCAAAGAAGCTGATGAAATATAGGTAGGCCAGATTGCTGCCACAGCTATACTCCTCCCCTGGTTCATAGTCTGACTCGGGGTCACAGCGCCGCCCTGGCAATGCTGCCAGCATAATCTCCTGCCACTGCTCACCAGTTGCACATCTGAGACAGAAAAAGTCCCAATTTGTAAGATGCTTAAAGACCCTGTTACTAGTAACGTAAAAGTAGTACTGTCAAGAAGTTGAACTTTTTAATTACATTTAATCCCACCATTTTTATTTCCATAATCACTTCGATTGCATTTTTGTAATGAACAGTAGTGAGTAATCGTGTGCTACGCTCATAGAAAAGCACCCATGCTCGGACCCTACATATCCAACAAAGTGTTTCAAAAATCTAAGGGGCACTTGTAGTACCACTCGAGTAACTTTTGCTCCATAAGAAGTTGCAGTTTTGAATAAATTACATGAAAAATATTCTAGGTTGAAATTAAAAGACGCGCATGTGTGTGCGTTGCCAGAATTGTAAATCTACAAAAGGGTCTGCTGCTCACAAAAATTAGTTGATATTTCAAACAGAAATATTGCATAAGGAAATATCCCCTAATTTATGTGATTTTTGCAGTGTACATTAGTATGTTATGTGGAATGTAAGAATAGTGTTTAAGGGACTACTTATGGTTATTAACAGCCTTTTTGACAGCCCTAGAAAAAATAATTAAAGATCATATTTAGGGATGCTCTGATCGTGTTTTATGCTGTCGATTCCGATACCGATCACCCATGAATGACAATCACCGATAGCAATCTCATACCATTGCCTTTTTTATTCTCTGCAGTGAGCCTCAAAAACTAACCATACTCTGCCAAGTGTTTGTTCTATAAATTAGTTGTGTTGAAGCATTTTAATGTGCTTCCCCCACGAGGTAGTTTTTCGTTGCATGGGTTGCAGGAAGCATACTTTACATCACTCTCACAGACGTGTTTGTTTATGATTAGCCACCGCACGCCTGCGCATTGTAAAGAAAAGGGTGTGGGGACACAACACTGCACACAGAAACTCTGCGGGCTGCAAAGTACAGGTGATCGTTTTTTTTGTGATTGGCAGTAAAAGGTATTGATTGGCAAATGGCGATCACATGCTTTGTCACGGAAATCAGCCAATAATGATCGGTGGCTGATCGATCGGAACACCACTAGTCATATTTAATCACAGAACGTGCTCCTTCCCACCTGAAGAGCAGTAAGACTGCCATGAAGAAGGTCTGGAAGTTGTTGTTGCGATTAAGCTCTGTGTCATCGTCTATAGCGATCTTCCCAAACGTCTGGCAACAACGCAAAGGACAGACATGTCTAACGTCGAGATGAGAATTAAAATGAGTAGAGTGAATAATGGAGGGAAATTAGAAGATTAACGTACCTGCATCCCAATAACACCATAAATAAAAAAGATCATAGCGATCAGAAGACCAACATACGGTAAAGCCTGAGGACAGAAAAGGAAGAACCAAGAGGAACCCAGTTTACCAAATAATTCAGTGCACTCTAAAGGACTCAAAAGTATATTAGCGGTGACAAAAAAGTGCCTGATTAAAAATTTCTGGGAAAGAGTTTGACTTTTAAAGCGGTATTTAAAATTCTATATATGTACTGCTCGCAATAACTTTGGGATTTGTCAAAATGAATCTCCCATAACTAAACATCCCCTAATTTTTGAGCAGTATATATATGACACTGTCACATAGCAATTTAGATACTTAATGTTGTTTTTTTTCAACAATAATATTAATTAAAACACAATATGAAAACGTTTAGTACTGTGCAATACAGTTCTGTCATTAAGACATGCCTTAGATTTACATGAGACAGACTTTCTTTTTCTATTATATTACTTAATACCTTAATACCTGACGTTAAAGCGACTGATGGTTAACTGGATGGACATTAAACGGCAGATACCTGTACAGTATATGAGCTGTATATACAAAATGATCGTTCATAGATGATTATAGAGTGAAACCTGCAATGATTTCACAAAGGTCCAGAGCAGAGTCCGAATACCCTCCCCTTTGCTGAGCAGCTTGACCAGTCTCATGACTCGAAACAGACGAAAGAAAGTGATGGACACCTTGGCATTCTCCCCATCCCCCTTTCCCTATAAAAGGTACAGAATGCTGTAAGTCCCGGGGGAAACACAGATGTACAAATACATAATACGTAAATGATGTACCTAAAATCATTTACTTAGATTATTAAAGTTCTATGCAGTTCACGTGACCACTAATGAGAGTGAGACTCTTTGTAATACTTTGTTTAATATACAACATTTGCATGCTGTTGCATGGTGTACACTTACCTCTCCATGGCCTCCTCCACCCTGACCAAGCAACAGAGTCGTCCAGATAAACATGGCAAAATGAAAGAAGGAAAGAACAGAACACAAAAGAACACTGGAACGCATACATAAACATCGTAATCTTTGTGTTTCATCAAATGCCAAAAAAGTTCCCTGCATGCAATTTCAATGTGTTGTTGAGTTGTTAACACTGGGGTTAACAGGATACCTCCATTACTTAGGATTTTTGAACATACAGTAACTTAAGAAATCACCTTATTGCGGAATTTACACATCATAAAACCTTTTTGGATCTCAACTCTACTTTTTGGAAACGTTATTGTAATATTCTAATAAACATGCTTGATTATCCGTCCGTTTCCCAACTTGCTACACAAAAAAAGCAGATCAAAACACAATGGATGGCCACAAGAATCACTAGAATATGCATTTCAAACTATTTACACTGACTAATGTGTAAGTTAGTAATTACAACATTGGGTAGCACTTTAGATTTTGTTTGAAAGTCTAATATCTTTGCTAGACTTGTCTAGGTTTGTCTGAATCAAACATTTGAATCATGAAGTCAAAGTTTTAATAATCACTTTAGACCTGTCACAAACGGTGTAGTAAGGCAGAGGCAAACGCGATGTGACAATAGAAGACTCTACCTCACCTATGTTGAACACAAAACAAAGTGTGTGGACAAGAACGGCATTGACCTAATTAGAAAGCAATTTCAGATTTAGTTTCCCTTAGACTTTACTTGTAACAAAGAAATACTCACACTTAACTCTGCAATCATGATGTCGACTAAACTCCCCACTACGATCAAAGCATCAAATGAATTCCAGGCATCTATAAAATAATGCTAGAAAGAGGGAAAGAAGAAATACATGCAAATTAATGCATGATCATTACTGTATGCTCACTGTATGATTCTGTTTATCAAACCAAAAAACACAGGTGAACAACCAGCACGGTTTATGTGTTTAAAGTTTATGGCATGTGCTGAAGGTGTACGAAATACAAGCCTACATATGGTCGTAGGGCGAGCAGTTTGATGACCATCTCAATGGTGAAAAGTGTGGTGAAGATCATGTTCAGGATGTCCATGACAAAGTTAAAGAGTTTGGATTGCTCATAGTGCTGCATAGGACAAAGAACGCTGTTTCAGTGATTTCTGTCAAGATACTTTTGTAGAGTACAGTAAAGAAAAATTTGATCATTCTAGTACACTTTGGTTTATATGTCCAAGAATGATGGTGAACGTGTGTGTGACTCACCTGTACGGCCAGAGTAAGTGTATTGAGCAGAATAAGCACAAACATTATGTATTCAAACTGCGATGAGTTAATGATCCTCCAGAACTTTAACTGTGAAGGGTTTTTAGGTATGTAGATCTTTATAGGTTGAGCTTTTAGTGCGTAATATACACACTGCCTCTGAGGAGGTGAGAGAACAGGGCAAAAAAAATCAATTTAGTTGCTTCTAGAGCCCACACAGCATAAGAGAATTGGCAGTATATTACCAGTATATACTGTACAATGTCATACTGATGTAAATGACTTCCAGTATGTGAAGATATGTGACAAAGTGAAAAAGCCTTTGAATTAAATTAATATAGTAACAAAAAAAAAACCTTATTAAAAATGGTGCTTCTTTCATTCTGATTAATTCCCAGGTAACAGTGAAAATGTAGACTGTGTGAAATGATCACCGTTCATGTGAGCAATCAATAATAAAATTATGTTTATGTCCTCAATCCTGTGTAGCCAACTAAAGGATTAGTTTTAGTCATACTGACTTGATTTTTGTTCAGCTCGCAGTTTTTGAACTCGGCCTCTCCTTGTTCGCGGAATGTGATAATGACGAAGCCTACGAAGATGTTCATCATGAAGAAGGCAATAATGATGATGTAGATGATAAAGAAGATGGAGATCTCCACCCGGCAGTTGTAGATGGGACCTTTGTTCTGAGCATTGGCATCGATGGCTTTATACAAAATCCTGGAGGTGATAACAGAACTTTTAATCTGCTGTTGAGAGTAGATGTGATGTTTGTTGGTTCATCGAGCAGCAAGTGGTCTTAAAATCCCTTGATATTTGTCTAATTGTGTACTGGTGGAGTTCAAACTTTTAAAATATACTGCTCACAAAAATTTCATAAAACTAATGAAATATCCCCCAAATTTTGTTCTCAAAGTATGTTTTTGTAATCCTTCCAACCTGATAAGCATCTCGAAAAACACTCCTTTACCTGAGAAAAGGACGTGTCCTCAGAAAGCTTATTGTTTGTACTACTATACACTTCCACAAATGTGGGTTTTGAAGATCAGATTCTAACACATCCCTATTTTTAAAATACACCAGTATGCCCACCGATGCCTGATCATCATCTCATTGACTGAAAACCATGACTTTCAAAATAACCGCTAATCCTAGAATTTCACATACTATACATACATAGATATGAAATATTGGATTATTTTCCACAATTAATCAATGGCCAGGTATAATTTATTTCATTTAATTGGGGTCTAATTGTGTTAAACAAACTTTGACACTTAAGGTCATATATACTGAAATAAAGGGTTATATACTAAAGAAGGGTTCCTAAATTTTCAAGCAACACTGTATGAACTCACTGTGGCCAGCCTTCAAATGTGGAGACGGTGAAGAGTGCCAGCATGCCCATCAGCACGTTATCAAAGTTGAAATCGCTGTTCACCCAAAACCTTTCTTTCACCATTGGGTGATTCATATCCCCATCCTTATAAACCACAAATGTGCCTCTAAAAGACACAATATGTAGAAGCAAACAATCTGTTCATGTATCACACCTAAATAAATAAAACATAAACGACAAAGACACATACTTGCATTCATCTGGTGTGTGTTTGGCCTCATCAGTGCAACTATAGAAACGACCCTACAGGAACAACAACCACATCTGAAGTCTAGCACATAACTTCATCTTAGGATGTTTATTATTTCAACAGAAGCATTACCTTAAAGAGCTGCACTCCAATACAGGCAAACATGAACTGCAAAAGTGTGGTGACAATCAGGATGTTGCCGATGGTGCGGATGGCCACAAATACACACTGAATTACACTCTAGAGACACAACAAGGTATGGACTGTAGTCACTTCAGAGTTTACATAATTCAATTAGGCCAAATCATTACGACCACCTGCCTAATGCTGGTGGGTTCTCCTGTAATCAGAATTTTTTAAAAATCTGTGTCTTATGCTAAAGTAGCTCTTCTTGAACTAGATGAGTATAGGTTTTGTTCCACTCCTACTGTCAACAGCAGTTTATTGTGATCACTCAGGGGAGGGGGCTATTCCTAGATTCTCACCACCTAGCCTTGTCACTTCAGACCGTTTTTTTTTGTCTAGCATCGTGTCGCAGGGGCTACTGCTGTTCAGAGACCTGGCTTGAGGTCAAGCATATTGTAACATTATATTTTAAACTTCTCCATTAAGGAGCAAGTTTGCCATAACGTATTTCCATTGTAAATCTGTGACTACCTGTACTTCTTTCATGGAAACTAGGATACCAGATTTCCATAGTTCCAGTTTCAAGGCTTCCTTAATATTTTAGTTTGGGACAAAATGGATACATAATATTACTCAATTGAAACACTTTAATAGTTCGATAAATTAAAATAATTCAAGATCATGGACTCAGACCTTTGAATCCCAAGGCATTGGTATATGATGCGAAGAATCTGTTCAATAAACTGTAACCATACCTTGAGTCCTTTGGCTCGGTTGATGGCTCGCAGAGGCCTAAGCACACGCAGCACTCTCAGAATTTTTACCACAGAAATAGCACTTGAACTAGAGCAGCACACAAAAGAGTCAGAATACACGAGTAAATGGACATTTTGTATAGTAAAGCAGGTACTGAATAGACAGACTAGAATCAACAGACAGATGCTTGGATCTGGGACGAATGAACAGTTAGGAGCCCTGATGGATGGATATACTGATAGTAGTTGCACTCACTGCAAAAAGAAGGAGGTGAGAGAGACGCTGACAACAAGCAAATCGAGTAAGTTAAATGCATTTCTGCAGAAGGAGCCTTGATGAAGGAAAGCCCCGTATACTGTCATCTACACACAAAAACAAAAATGCCTAAACATGAATACTATGTGACAGGACGATTCAACAGTTATTTATCACAGAGCATGCCTATCTTACAGATTTTGACCAATTCATGTTCACATAAAACCATGAATGATGAATCATCAGGTTTACCTTCAGGACGATCTCAATTGTGAAGACAGTGGTGAAGACATAATCGGCATAGCCTAGCATCTGGGAGTAAAGAGAGGCAGCTCATGTACATTTATTCATGTTTTCAAAAAGTCCATGAATAAAACTGGACTGTAATGATGGTAAGAGAGATGACACTTCACTTTTCAGTACAGCACTATCAATCTTAATCACCTAAAAATGTCTATATACAGCATTTGTCTGACATTTTCCTGCATCCGAAGTATCTATGTCTTCATAAGATGCCACAGACTTACAATGTTGCGGACTGAATGTGTTTTGATTGGGTCTTCTGCAGCCAGTGAGAAACTACTGAGGATGATGAAGAGCAGGATAAAGTTGGTATAATATGGATTGTAAATGAGGTTGTGACAGGCAACGCGAAGACTAGACAGAAACAGAATAAAAGAAAAAAATCAGGGATAGCAAAACTTTTAATTGATTACTACTGTTACCATTACAGCCCCAGTGGAAATTAAAACGAGGAAATCTCAGGTCCTGGTTGACCATTCTCCTCAATCAAATAGTGGGAAGTTCTGTAAGATCTTATATAAGTCTTTTATAAGTTTTATGGAAAAGCCGCTCTTAAATTGGGAGAAGCAACCCTTCGGTGGAATAGTGGGCCACAAGATGTCAAAATATATTAAACATGGTTTTGTAAATAAATGTAGTGCTTTTAAAACTATCCTGCAGGTTGGATATGCACAATTAAGTGTGTTTCCATACTGTTCTTGCAAACTCACCAAGTGCTCTGTCTACACAAACTCAGGTCTTTCTTGCTTCATTAAAGAAAAACTCTGTGCTGCCATATCCAGCATCAGGTCATCAACAAATGTCAGAAAACTTCCATTAACACTGTGAGCCACAAAGCCATCACTCGGGTTACAAAGACAGAACATAGAAATTTGGGAAAACAAATAAACGGGATAAAAAATAAGTAAAATAATTAAGATATACAGATTAATAAAAAGGTACAAAAGCAGAAAGTGGATCACATGTTTTGCATGTGTGTTTTATCACACAGTATATATTGAACTACTAGGTATACTGTCAAATCAGTGAGTTGGGAAAGACTGGGGTCATAATACTTTTTGGAGGGGGTCGCAAGACAAAGAACCACTGCCGTAAAGGATGGTTTTGTGGAAAGCCCAGACGCCACAAGATAATACTAACATATTTTCCTGATTCTAACTCAACTGATTCCACATGTTTAATCTGTTAACTGGCACTTTGCAGGAAAAATAAAGATCCCTGCATTAATAGAGCTGCTTAAATCTAAAACAATGGCTCTCTGGCAGTGCAGAATCTAAATCACTGACATGCCACGTCATATTATCCTCATCGTGCACTATAGGAAACATAATAACTATAGAGCACTTACCAGTTTTTCTTCCCGAGGATGAAGAAAGAACTGCCGTCTGGAATGGGAATAATCTTCTCTTTGGGTTGAAAGCTTTCCACTTTCATTGGCACAGCACCTTGGTGGTAAATGTCAAATACAAGACTACTATTCAAAAAGCCATTCCACTGTAACATATTAATGTGTTATATATTATACAAACATGAACAATGTATTCATACTAAAGATGTCTAAAGTCAGGCGTTAATAATACTTGACTATGTGAGATGCTCGTACTTATAGGTTGTGTCTGTGTGTATAGGTTACATCTGGAATGGTATGTATTCACTATTCCCTATGGCATCTATTCACTATTCCCTATATTGTACACAAATAGCATATATAGCACTTTCAGCCTATAAGGAACAGAACTTTAAACATTTGCAAATACATTTTCACTATTATTGTGGGAACATTCACAGTAACTGTAAGTTTGTCAACACTCCTGGCACATGAAATAATAGAGTGCTATTATTTCACATGCTTGTATCATTAATAGTTAAATATTGTTACTGTGAATGCTAATGCACACTGCTGAAATAACTCTACCTAATGAAAGTCATGGTTTGTCTGAAAAAGTATCATTATGGCAATTTGCTGTTGAGCTTTTGTGTTTGTGGAATCATTACAAAGTAATGCTTCAATCCTGTTAAGGCTTATATTTGTCCACTTACTTTTTCTAGCTATGTAGTGGCGTGTTGCAGAAAAATATACTGCTTGCAAATATTAGGGGATATTTCACAATAATTGTTTCAAATGAAATATAAATTAATTTAGCAAATTAATTATGTCACATTTTGTGTTGTAAGTACGTTATACCTTGTACTATTTATGTTCTTTCAATTGATTGTTTAATTAAAGGACAGTAGTACAAATTTGCAGTACACTCATATTGTTGTTAACTTGTATCACTATTTACCTTCGAGGCCCTCAATTGCTCGCAGCTCTTCATTTTCCTCCCAGTCATCTGTGTCATTCTTGAAGAAAAGGAAGACAGAACGCATCGTACAAAAACATGAAAGTGGTAAAAAAGACAATGTGGAATGGGGTTAAAGAGATTAAGAAGATGAAAAGGACCTAAATAAAGATAGGTGATTAATTGAGTTTACATGACAGGAATAGGCAGTGAGAAACAGTCCATCGACAAGGAATGAGAAGGATAGAGAAAGGCCTTACTCCAGCTTCATCATCCTCCCTGTCATCTTCATCTTCCCACTCCTCCTCTTCTGCTTTCAACTCTCTTTAAAGAAGAAACACTTAAGTAGTTGTTTTGTCCTATAACTATCATATTATTTTATTATTATTATTATTATTATAAGACACACAGTGGTCTAACACACTAGCCTACTATAAAAATGACCCAGTTTCAAGTCCTGACACTGTCTTCTGAAGTGGTCGAATGTTCTACACTGGGTATGACTGGGTAACACTCAAAAGAGGGAGGCAGGGTAGCAAGCAAGTGTGTAAATTTCATTGTAATGTTACTGGGGGACAGTAAACAGTCAAATTTCAAAAAGAGCAGTTATTGAGGGGGATGTTAGACCACAGGTTTTACTATATACAACCAGTAATAGCACAACTACCCTATTTATAATATACTTTTAACATGTGTACAATACTTTATCAATTTATCAATTGTAACAGCAAGCCCTATCTAGTCCACTGATGCCCTCGCACCCTGTTCCAAATACATACCCTGACCCTGACCAGAACAATTGCTGTTTTAATATGAAAATTATTATATATAATGACAGTGTTGAGTGAAGTTGTACAAAGATACCATGCAGTCAATTGGCTGTAAGGGGAACTGCTAGCTGTAAGCTGGTCCTGGGTTCAAATCCCACCTCTGCCAAGCTGCCACAGTTGGGTCCTTAAACAAGGCCCTTAACCCACTATTGCTTGAACAGTAAGACTGTATGAGTTGTAAGTTGCCCTGGATAAATGCTGTAAATGTAGCTATCATCACCACCACAGTGTCAGTGCAGTACTGAACATGATCAAACATCCAAATAACACCTGCTCTGTGGTGGTCCAGACCATTAAATAACAGGACTATCAAGTATTAAGAGCATATGATTTACTAGTCTATAACTGGAGAACTGCAAAGGGCACCTATATGGTAAATAGAGCTGATAAAATAGACAATGAGTATAAAAACAAAGAGGCGGATTTAATGTTTTGATTGATCGGTGGAGAGTATAGTGTGAGGCACTTACTCTTTTTTCTTTTTTCCACTCGCTGCTAAGTTATCCACAGCAATAGCCAAGAAGACATTCAGAAGGATGTCTGAGTACAAGTGTAAGTCAAGGTCAATTGTACAATGGACTATCAGATAGCAATTTACTAGCCCACTACTGTGTTGAGTTCACCTGTGTTCTTCTGGTTGGTCCAGGGGTCACACAGACACATAACTGGCCATGTCTAAAGAAGACGATGATGGAATAGTGACCCCTTCTACACTCTGAGTGATGGAATGACGTCTTATCCAGAATACATGTTTGCGTGAGCCCTGTGAATCCTGGGATAGCATACAGACGCCCCCAACCCTCATACACTATAAACTCACCATACCATGTTTAAAGTCACTTAAATCACCAGTCTTACCCTTTCTGATGCTGGGCCATCTTGACCATGTCTACATGACTAAATGCACTGAGTTGCTGCTATGTGATTGAGTAAATAGACAGTTGCGTCGAGCAGTCATACGGGTACCTAATAAAGTAACCAGTGCTATTATATATTGCACACTGTACACATAAATAAAAAACAGTGCAAGTAAAAAACAATACAAAAACATTCATTTGGGCTGGTTGTAGAAAAGGCAAAAGGATACAGTTACCACAGACAAAGAGAATGACGAAATAGACACATACAATCATGTTGGGGAAAATGGGTCCACCATATGCCATGATGCCATCATACATAACCGAGTTCCAGTCCTCTCCAGTCAGAATCTAAAGTGACACAAACTATTATTCTATTATACTAGTGTTCTTTACGAAGATTATTAATAAGTTGCATGATAATTATGCTACATCTTTATAGAAAATGAGCAGCATTACTGCTGAAATTATTAAATTGATGCATGCCACACAAGACACTGAAGCATTTTCTTTACAGAGAACAACCTATCAGCAAAGGAAGTGACCTGGAAACAGGTGAGTAAAGCCGAGGGAAAAGTGTCAAAGGTGCTTCTCTTCATTTGGGTCTCATCAAAGTTGAACTTGCCACCAAACAGCTGCATGCCAAGCAAAGCAAAGATGATGAGGAAGAGAAAGAGCAGCAGCAGCAGGGAACAGATGGCCTTCATGGAGTTCAGCAGAGAGGTGACCAGATCTGAGAGAGCAGCCCAGTGACTGAAAGAGGGCCAACAAGACACAGAGAGAGATACTGTTATGTCAAACACAGACATTACACTTTACACATCCACCTGATGTGGCAATTGCTCTTTTTTCTGTAATCCAGTGCAGATTAAAACAATGTCAGTTGCTTACAATAAAATGGCTGCTGTTTTTCTTATTAATTAGTTAGTTAATTAGTTAATTTGTTCTGGTGGATCCCCCGGACACAGAGTGATGATGTAGGCATTAGGTCATTGCTAAAATATACTGATAAAATATACAGCAATATATCCATTCACCCATCCATCCATCCATTATCTTCCACTTAACGCACACGAAGGTCGCGGGCCAGCCGATCCCCACCTGACAACTCTGGGTGCAAGGGCAGGAACAACCCTAGTTGGGGCGCCAATCCAGCGTAGGGCACACACACACAGTCATACACACAGTCACACACTCAGGGTCACTTTAGAGACACAAATTAAGCTCAGGGAGAACATGCAGACTCCGCCCAGGACCTTCTTGCTGTGAGGCAGCGGTGCTACCCACTGAACCACCGTGCTTCCCATACAGCAATATATCACAATATTTATTTTTACAATATACTACATTGATTTTCAGCTCAAGTATATAGATTTTTAAACACATTTAAAACACATTTTAAATGAGCTGTACACTGCAATCTCCGTTCCTGTAGACATTGCAGTACAGGGTTTTCACTCAATTTGTCTATTGAATTGATGTGGCATATTAAGAGTCCTCAGATCATATACTGCAATCTGTAGCAATTTTTATATTTTCAATGAAACTGAAATTGTAATATCGCAATATATTGCAACATGCATCGTATCGCAATGTATCAAGATGCATATCATATCATGAAGTCCTTTCCAGTACCCACCCCTAGTAGGCATGCCCTGAAAGAAATGCCAGACGTCCCCTGCCTCAGATACAACCACGCATGTTTACATATTATGCCAGAATCATCTTGACGGGTACTGCCAGGACTCGTACCTGGATCGACAACACCTCTATCCACTCTTTATTGATTTTTTTTTTATTATTAACTCCAGCCCCCAAATGGTTGGCATTTACATTTTGTTATTTGTGTTTAGTATGTTTCTGGCCAACTAGTTTGCATTTACTGTTAACCTATGCAGCAGACTGTAGGCTAAAACAGAATATTCCTTTAACTCTCCACTCCAGATAGTAACTCAAGAGTTATGGATAATGGAAGAGCGCCTACTCACCGAGTAACTTTAAAGATGCGGAGCAGACGGACACAGCGCAGAACAGAGATACCAATGGGTGAAATAACACCCAACTCCACCAGTACAGTCTCCAGTATACCACCACACACCACAAAGCAGTCAAACCGATTAAATAGAGCTATGAAGTAGACCTGGAAGCCAAAGCTGTACATCTTCATCAGCATCTCCAGGGTGAATAGAGCCAGCAGAATTTTGTTAGCTCGTTCTGAAACACACAGGGCAACAGAAAATAGTTCAGAGGAGGACATGAAAGGCAAATACTGCAGTGAAACCCTAGTACCTGAACACCCGGTATGTGATTGTGGCACTTATGAGGCACTTATATTCCCCTCCCTGTTACCCATATAACTAACGTGCTATAGCAAATGACAAGCTGAAATCAAAACCGGGGAAATCAAAGTGTATTTGTGTAACTTGCTTATTCAGTATAAAATCTGTATAAGGTGTCCCTGAAAAGCATTTTGCCTCTACCTGTACCTTCCCCTTACTCCCTTTCGATATATTTTCCATTTATACTAATTAAACTAATTAAAACAAAATAGTGAAAACTTACTGTCCAACATAAAGGATGTTCTAAAATTTGTATTTGTATTTATGCATGCACAGCAACAAATATTTGCTAGAAAGTAACCTCGATTTGCACACTGTCTGTATCATGGATTATGAGATTTATCCAAGATGTCAATAATGGCTGTGAGTTTTAAATTTGATGTAACCTGAAGGAGGAACACAACAACACAACATCTCTAGCATGCACAAACACACACACACAAGACAAACATGAAAAACATGACACACACACAGCGACCACATACACCTGCATGCCAGACAAACACATACAGTGGATACGGAAAGTATTCAAATCCCTTTAAGATTTTCACTATTTGTTTCATTGCAGTCATTTGCTCAAATCCAAAAAGTTAATTTTATTTCTCATTAATGTACACTCAGCATCCCATCTTGACAGAAAAAAAACAGACATGTAGATTTTTTGGCAAATTAAAAAAAACTGAAATGTCACATGGTCATAAGTATTCAGACCTTTTGCTCAGTATTTTGTAGAAGCACCCATTTGAGCTGGTACAGCCATGACTCTTCTTGGGAATTATGCAACAAGTTTTTCACACCTGGGTTTGGGGATTATCTGCCATTCTTCCTTACAGATCCTCTCCAGTTCCATCAGGTTGGATAGTGGTAGACGGCCATTTTAAGGTCTCTCCAGAAATGCTCAATTGGGTTTAGGTTAGGGGTCTGGCTGGGCCAGCCAAGAATGGTCACAGAATTATTCCGAAGCCACTCCTTTGTTATTTTAGCTGGGTCATTGTCTTGTTGGAAGGTGAACCTTCGGCCCAGTCTAAGGTCCTGAGCATTCTGAAAGAGGTTTTCTTCCAGGATATGTTTGTACTTTGCAGCATTCATCTGTTCTTTAAATGCAACCAGTTGTCCTGTCCCTGCAGCTGAAAAACAACCCCATAGCATGATACTGCCAACATCATGTTTCACTGTTGGGATTGTATAGGGCAGGTGACGAGCAGTGCCTAGATTTCTCCACTGCTTGGAATTAATGCCAAAAAGTTTAATCTTTGTCTCATCAGAGCAAAGAATCTTATTTTTTATAGTCTGGGAGTCTTTCGTGTGTTTTTTGGCAAACTCTATGCAGGCTTTCATATGTCTTGCACTGAAGAGAGGTTTCCGTCGGGCCCCTCTGCCATCTGTCTGGTGAAGGGCTGCAGTGACAGTTGACTTTGTGGAACTTTCTCTCATCTCACTACTGCATCTCTGGAGCTTAGTCACAGTGATCTTTGAGTTCTTCTTTACCTCTCTCACCAAGGCTCTTCTCCCACGATTGCTCAGTTTGGCTGGACGTCCAGTTCTAGGAAGAGTTCTGGTCATCCCAACTTCCATTTAAGAATTATGGAGGCCACTTCTTAGGTTCTTAGGAGCCTTAAGTGCTGCAGAATTTTTTTGTAACCTTGGCCAGATCTGTGCCTTGCCACAATTCTGTCTCTAAACTACTTGTGAAGTTCATTCAACTACATGATTCTCATTTGCATTGACATGCACTGTGAGGTCTTATATAGACAGGTCTGTGCCTTTCCTAATAAAGTCCAATCAGTTCAGTTAAACACAGCTGGACTCCAACGAAGGAGCAAAACCATCTCAAGAAGGATACGAAGAAATGGACAGCTTAAAGGGGCCTGAATACATTCCATACTTAATCTACGTGTGAAATCGAGAATTAGAGAAAGAAACATGACTAATAGTATGTAGCGTTTTGAGAATGGCAGACAAGAAACTATTTATCAGGCTCTTAGCATTCTGCTAAATTCATTATCAGAGCCATGCCGATAACAGGACTTGACTTTATTAAAGTTTGTAAACCTGAGCTGTGCTTAAACCCCTGAACGCACATGAACTGAATTCTGAATTGAAGTTAGTAACAACACTGTGCTCTCCATATGTGTTTGTGTTTGTGCTGCTGTCCGTCATGCAGAGCACAAGTGTGGCTAAATGTGACCAGCACAGAACGTGATCACGCTGACAACCAGTCTATTCCGTTCACTAGCCCATCGATAGCTGCATCTCTAGTTCATACATTAAAAATCTTCATCTATACATATTTAGAAAAGACATAATGTACCTAAATGTGAGTCTACATACCCTGTATATCAGTGAGCCACTGGGGTTGGCCGTAATGCTCAGATGCACTCGCCGCAGTGTTCAGGAAGACCAGCAACAACACCAGCCAGTAGAAATTAGCAGACTTCACTGCCACACGGCAGTTCTTCCTTATGACCAGATTTAAATGGTAAAGTTGCTCGCTGGAAATAAGAAAACAGTGCATGGGGAAATCAATATGCCAGGTAATTTATTATTTTACAAATAAAACTTTATGAAATAGCCAATTAATATTTTTAGATCAAGCCTTTTATTTAACTTTTTTAACTTTTTCAAGTAGAATGAGTGAAGTAAGGTCAAGGTTAGATGCAGTACATATGTTACATACACATTAATTGTTCTCATTTATGTTGGCATTACTATTTACATTATTACTATTACTGTTTTCTATGTAATATGTCAATTGTTTTGTTTTGTCTATCATTTAGTATAACCAGTGTAGTTTAACCCAAGTATAATGTAAACCACGTGTAGTTTGTACCTCTGAAGTAACTACATTTTCTGTTTTCTCTCCAAGCTGATGTTCTGGTACCAGTTCCAGCACCACACACTTACATGTTCCTCTTCCTTACATGTTCCTTCCAAAGTTTCTTCCTTCTATATTCAGGGAGTTTTTCCTTCCCACTGTCACCCTAGGCTTGCTCAATTTGGGATTGGCCTTTTAAGACAATATACTATTGTAAAACTGCTTTGAGACAATGCACAATTGTAAAAAAAAAAAAACGCTATAGTAATAAATTTGACCAAATTTGATTTAACACAACTAAAATTCACATACTCAGACTCAGAGTTGCATGCTAGACTTCTAGACTCCTAGAGATTTGAGACTTAAATCAGGCTCACAGCGTGGCACTTTAAATTTGACTTGAATGTCAAAGACTTGACTGAGAATCGAATTCTAGAGACTCCACTCCAGACACACCAGAGGCTCAAGACTCAACTTGGACTCACATGCCAGACACTCATACTCTAGAGACTAAACTCAGACTCGCATATCTATAACATACTGGTTAAGTATAGCTTTTTGGACTGCAGGGTCCTGTGACCCAGGATGTTTGCACCGGGTTGCACTCCCTAAATGAAACGTTAGACGGAAATACAGCAATGGGATTTGCAAAGAGAAGCAGTAAATCACCTCACAAAATATGGCTCATTAGTTTTATCACTGTATGAGATCAGCTATTAGAGAAATATAAGCATATTTGGTTGAAATATAAGATATGGTGTGAAACATTAACTGAGATCTGAGAATTTTACTCACCAGAAGCTTATAGTCAACAGTTTTGCCCTGAGTTTAGGGAAGAAGGTTAGATTAAATCAGAATGCAATGTTCCAAAGCACACAAAAAAAAATCTGTATTTAAAAAAGATGATCGTATAATGTTACTGTATAGAGGCGCAGCAGCCATTGTCTTCATCGAGAAAAGCCTCAAACTCTGAGTCTGAATCGGACTCTGTAAAATGATTATATCTATTGTACTCATATGTCTCTGTTATTATTTGTACAAAGCTTAGAACAAAACAGCAATACCTCCATCTTCATTGTGCTTATACCAGCCATATTTCTTCATCATCTTCTTCTTTGCCACCACAGCACCTTAATTCAACAAAATGATGAGAAAATGGTTTTCATTTATGATTCTAAAAGAAAATGTGTTCTGTGACTTACGTTTATTGCCATCTTCATCCATGTCTTCAGCTTCAATGAGCCAGTCCATGTAGCCAACCATGTCCTGCTCCATCTGCTGTTTCTCCTGAGCCTTCTGAAGTTCACCACGGCACACTGCCTTTTCTCTCTCCTTAGAAAACTCACTAAGTCCACACAAAATGTAATTCTACTCGTTAGACAGTTTGTCTGCAAACTTTTGACCATGCAGTGTGTCACAGTCGGTCTCTTACCCACTCAAAACACCCAGAACAAGGTTTAAGACAAAGAAGGAGCCAAAGATGACTAGAGAAACAAAATAAATCCAGGGTAGCTCAAACCCAATTGCATCATTCATCTAAAGGTAGAGAAGGAAGAGAGAAAGAAAAAAAAACAGAATTAAATGTAATTGTATAGGTCGTGCAATATTGCAAAGATAATAATCTGAAGGATCAGTTCTCTCCATTTACACCTTATGCAAGATGTTTAAAGGGAAAGTTGCAATGGCGAAAAAGTTATTTACAGCCAGAAAATGACAAACAAATGATTACATACCCAGTACAAAACGTCAGTCCACCCCTCCATGGTGATACACTGGAAGACAGTAAGCATGGCGAAGAAAATGTTGTCGAAGTTCGTGATGCCACCATTAGGGCCTTCCCAGACACCCCTGCATTCAGTATTGTTCCCCGTACAAAAACGTCCATTGCCAGCAAATGCGCATGGGGATGGGTCGTCCTCTACGTACAGGTCTATGTACACACAGAAACAAAACATGGGGGCACCTCTGGCTGCATCATATAGCACACATAATGTGCTTTCGCACCAAACAACTCTAGAGACTAATTTGGGAGGAACTACCGTATGAAGCTCCCCCAAAAACGACATTCGTTCCAAGGTTTTTTTTAGTTTGCGTTCGCATTGTCAGCATTAACTGAAGTAGGATGCTGAAGTGACTTAAGTGAATTCCTCTCACACATTATCTCATCCATATCTCCTGCTTAAGTCGGTCTTGGACCATTTGCCTGTGTTTTTTTTTTATTTTGTTTGCTTTGCATTTTACCATGTGCTTGGATCTGTTGTTTATACAGCTATTGGTATACAAGTTCATTTCAACGTGGTGGTTTAGCTCAACACAGGCAACTGTGTCTGAAATAATAATTACACACTTACTTCACTACATCTGGACCAGGTCCGGTTCCTATGTGCTTAGAAAAGCGACCTACCATTATGTGGGAGATGAAAACCTCCCTATACATTGCGTTCTAAAAAATGCAGTCATCCCGAGTACCCGTGGTGCAATGAAAAGAAGGAGGGGAGTAAACCCATTCAGAGACAGGAGGAAACACAACACTAGACATAGAAAGAAATGCTCCATTTGGGAACAACCCAGTACTTTCTTGCTGTGATGTAGTAATGCACATAAATGACGCTTTGTATATGCGTTTGTTTGTCTGTGTATGTGAGAAAGAAAAAGAGAGAGAGAGAGAGAAAGAGAGAGAGAGAGAGAGAGAAGCACATATATTATTGTGGTAATCAAATGTCTGTTTTTCCCTTTTCTGTAATAACTGGAAACTTAAAAGTAATAGATACAGTCAGAAGTTAAGGGTAATGTTAGGTAAAGGTGAATGTCGATGTCAAAGTCCCCACAACAACAGAAAAACAAACATTTGCATGTGTATGTGTTCCTATGTCTTTCTATGATTGTGAGGACCCAATTTGGTTAATCCTGCCTCTTTTGACTTATGAGAACAGTTTTAGCCACAAAATAGTTTTTGCAACTGCCTTTTTGCAAAAAAATGCACAGTGCAAGTGTTACCTGTCCCAACATAGTAGCATGTCTTGTGCATTCTGCCGATGAAGAGCTCCAGACCAATAATTGCATAAATGATTATGACAAACATGACCAGAAGACCAATGTGGAAAAGAGGAACCATAGCCTTCATAATGGAGTTCAGCACAATCTGTAAACCTGCACACGCACACGCACACACACACACACAGACACACGCACACACAACGCATTTTTACCAATAATCTAAAAAAGCATCAAGACTGAGAGTAGAGACTGAGAGTACTGTACAGATGGACACAATGAAACCACAACAGTCACTACAGCATGATAACAGTCTATACTACTTGCATCTCCCTCTCTCTCTCTCATACACCCACACACACACACTTACTGGGCACGCCAGACACAAGGCGCAGGGGCCGGAGTACTCTAAAGGCTCGGAGAGCCTTGACATCCAGGCCTCCAGGTTTACCAGATGCATGGTGTGCATCACCATGTTTAGGTTCCCCCATCTCTGCAATGACACTAAAGAGACTGTGTACGCGTACACACACACACACACACACACACAAAAACAAACGACACATATGCACATAATTCAGATGTATTTTATTCATGTATGGTATGCATAGAATTACTTTATGTTAATTTAGAACATTGTACAAACCCGACAACAACGATGACGAAATCCAGCAAGTTCCAACCACTGCGAATGTAGGCACTGGGGTGCATGACCAGGCCGTAGGCCAGGATCTTTGTAAAGGTCTCAACAGTGAAAATGACCAAAAATATGTATTCCACTTGTTCCTGAGAAAAATAATTACATATTAGAATAATAAGAGATGACAGAAGTACCTGAAATTAAAAAGCACAAAAATATACATGTATATAAATATATTGTAGCCTAATTTAATCATTAAAGCTTTTTAATGGTTTATATTATATGTTAAATTATTTAGTTTTGCACTTTAACTGAGCAACTATACACTAGAAAGCTTAGAAAAGACTGAAAAGATTTTAAAGACTAACATCTGACACCCTCTCACATCTAAATATAAGTCACAGAGTATTTAGTCATAGACAGATCATATAGGCTATGGTTTTGCAAAGACTGGGGATCTTGCATGGTCAGTGTTTGCAAAACTCCAGGAACAACCCTAGATGGGGCGCCAATTAATCGTAGGGCACACTCATACAGTCACACACTAAGGGCCACTTTAGAGATACCAATCAACCTAACACGCATGTCTTTTGAACTGTGGGAGCAAACCAGAATACCCAGAGTAAACCCATAGAGACAGGGAGGACATGCAGACCCAGGCCGCTGGAATTGAACCTGGGACCTTCTTGCTGAGGCCGTGGCGCTACCCACCGAGCGACCGTGCTGCCCTGGGTACATATTGTCCTCAAAATTACCTCACCTCTCTACACCCACAGACAATAACATGTCTATAACTTATACCATAAACCCTGAGCTTCTTAATGTGCCTTGCTGGCCATTGCATTTGCCCTAAAGGCAAAGTATTTCAATTCAAATGTTTAGGCTAGCATTAATTCTAACATGCAGTCGAATTGTTTTAATTTGATTTAATTTTCCCTTATTCCATTGCAGATTGACAGTGATAAAGCTCTAGGCTTCACTCTAGGGTTCAGCAGGTCTAGGGAAAATCCAATAAGCAGATCTGCTCTCTGCAGATTAAGCAGAGCTATGTGAAATGCCTGCTGCCAAACAGAAACTGTCATCTTGTGCTCACGTCAAAATGTGTCTTTTAAAATCAGCTAACTGAATTTCAGTTTGTTTATATTGAGTTTTAGATATTCATTTGCTTGATGATGAAACCTAGTCTGTTGTTTTCTTTTTTAAGAATTAGCCTGTGATAAAACTTTAAAAGGTGAACTGCTCGGTCTGTTTTATCAACAGACATGAGCAATAAGCAGACCTCAGGATCAATTAGAAAACTTACCAGATTGTGATTGGTGGCATTGGAATCATCTTCAGGAAATGGCCTTGAAACACCAAGGGCAACGCAGTTAGCAAAGATGGCTAGCAGGATGAATATATCAAAGGGCCTAAAGACCTGGAGTTAAGGGTAACACAAAAGGGTCACAAAAAGGCTGTAGTGAAAAGCAGCAGAATAAGATGATTCGTCATGCCAAGGTGTGGCATCAACGTCACATTCACAGACAACAGGATTGCTTCTGCAATGTAGTCTTACAATAAATCTGTAAGGTTTTCCTGACTTTATAGGAGACTAAATGTTAATTAATATATCATACTTATTAATATAGATATTGATACAGGTCGGTGGAAACAACTAGAATGAATTATGATTTTTTTTCTTAAAACTTAAGCACCACTGCCTCACAGCAAGAAGGTCTTGGGTTCAATCCCAGGGTGGAGCAAGCGACCTGGGTCCTGTGTGAACTCTGCATGTCCAAGGACCTCCTACTGAGGACTCATTTTATAATCTATTTATCACTTTATATCTATTTTGTTTTATAATTGAGTTTATTTATTTTATTACTAATTAAAATTTTATTATTTATTGAAATTGTTGTTTACCTAATTTTGCTATAATTTAATATACGTTTAAGCATTTATCTAATTAGCATCTAGGCCACACATGGTGGATGGCTCCCCTGTTGAGTCTTGGTCCTCCCAAGGTTTCTTACTACTACTTTCAGGGTGTTTTTCCTTCCCACTGTCGCCCTAAGCTTGCTCAATTTGGGATTGGCCTTTTAAGATAATATAATATTGTAAAGCTGCTTTTAGACAATGCACCATTGTAAAAAGCACTATATAAATACATTTTAAATTGAAATTGAATTGAAATATCCTCACTGTGTCTGTGTGGGTTTACTCGAGGTACTCTGGTTTCCTCCCACAGTCCAAAGACATATGTTTTAGGTTGATTGATTACGCTAAATTGGCATTGTCTTGAGTGTTCATATGTGATTAGTATTAAGGTACCCTTGTGTGTAGATCTAACCTGATGCTGAAAGCAACAATAAAATAACCAAATAAACAAACACACAAACTTAAAATACAAACAATTTTAAAGCAGAAAGCACTGCGTTGTTGTGATTTAAGTGATTAAATTTTACACATATATCCCTTATAGACTGATGTGCAGCTCCATATGAGTATCATTATCATTGAAACTCACTAATAGGGTTAAACGATCAGTACCAGAACTAGGCCACATATAAATCCACATGCACGAAAAAGGATATTTCCACTCCACAAGGGCCAGGGCAGCCATGCGAATGGGGTTGCTGAGTGTAAGGCAGCAAAGTGCTCTTGGTGCTCGCAATTTCGACTTATTAGCTTGCATCTGCTTCTTGGAACCTCCAGTTCTTCTGCGGCCCCCAGCTGAACCCGCTGAGTTGAGGGTGTCCGACTTCTGGAGTTCCATGCCCCCAATTGAAGCTCCATCTGAGACAATATGAACAAAATTATTCTAATTACAATAATTACAATTACAACTTGAATAATAACACTTGTAGAAAAACGGTGTTGGCATGCAGATTGTACCATATCTAAGGTTTATATATCTAATAAAAGTTCAGTCTTTATATTGTATACTAATGATTCATTCATTTTAATACCCACTTAATTCAATTTAGGTTTGTGGTGTATATCCTGCAGGGCACATGTACACCTAACAGTTGTCGTGAGATGTGGGAGGAAACAACATGCAGCACAAGAAGAACATGTAAGCTACACACAGGAGTCTGGACATAGAATTGAACCGAACATCTCTGGAGCTGTGGAGCAATACATTTATGCCGTTTAGCAGATGCCTTTATCCAGAGGGATTTACAATTCATACAGTCTTACAATCCAACAATTGCGAGTTGAGATCCTTGCTCAGAGACCCAACTGTGTTAGCTCGGCAGAGGTGGGATTTGAACCCTGGACCTTCTGGTTCATGGTCTAATACCTTAACCACTAGGCCAGCACACGACACTAAGAGCTAACCACCATCTACCTTGATTTTGGCTTGACTTTTCCAAATTTTTTGTTTTGTGATATTGTTACCTAGTTTTGAGAATACCTCAAAAAACCTAGCCATTACATGGCTAGCAAGCACACATCTAAACAACCATAAACATTTTTTTACATTGAAACACAAGTTGAAACAACTGCAGATGTTTAGTAGTGACATTTTATAATGTAATTATAAATGTAAATATATTATTTTGGTACAACAGAATCACAACCACTCAGTGTGTGGTCATACACAGTCTCGCTTCTTGCTCTAAAATGCAGGGGTGTGACTAAATTGGGCTCTGTATATGGACTACAGCAAACACCCCAGTCGTGTAACTGGAAACAGCTGCACGCTGGTTCCAAGCCCGGATAAATGGGGAGGGGTGGAGAAAGCATTGACAAACTACTCCACTATCCTGCTGAAATACTTCATGGATCACATCGATGAAAGACAGAAATGTGTGGAGATCGATGATCCACCAGGTGACTGAGAGTCGACCGCAACTGTTCGGTTAATCCAATCCAATATGGACAATATGAACTCTGGTTCAACAATGACGTGAAAACAAAAGACAGCTCTTGGTGACAGCTTTCATTTATAAATTAAACTCTCCATTAACCAGTTCCAGTCCTCATTACTTTACTCAGAACACATCAGATGCCCCTAACTCCCCCTCCCCTTCTCCGGTTGACTAATCATATGTCAACAAAACTTAAAAACACAAGAACCTACAGTGGTTACTGGTTACAGGACTAAATAATGCCAAGACTCACTCATATTTATAATTTTATTTATTATTTATGCCACTGTCTTATATTATGTAGTTTTATATCCTCTATTATTATGAAACGGTTCATAACATTGTATTCATTTTATGTATTGTATATTTAATGTATTATAGTTTCTTTTTAGATTCAGTTTTATCTATTAATATAATGTACACTTATTATACAAGTAATTTAGTCTAATAGTTACATTTAACAGCTATTCTGCTAAGGTGAGCTGTGGTTCTCCCTAGGTTTTCTCATCAAATTAAGAGGGTTTTCCTTTCCACTGCCGCCCTACACTCGCCCAGTTAGAGCTGTGGGACTAGATATTTGTAAAGCCACTTTGAGACATTGCTACAGTTATGATGTAAGAATTGCTACATAAATACATTTCACTTCATTTTGAAGAATTAAACAAATATATTTTGATATATTTACACTGAAAAAGATTAAACAGGTTCAAATATATTCACAAGTCGAAATTTAGGGGTGTTATGACCCCTTTTGTATATATTTAGCCTAACGTTCTAAAGTAATGCACTGGGATTAAATGGATTATAGAATAACAATAGAGAGTTTGACAATATAATTAAATTGCACAGTTAACGCATAATACTGGATGCAAACTAATTATATATTTATATATCAATATATATTTATATTATATATAAAATACATTTTAATGCAATTGAAATTGTTCCTTTTGCTCACCTTTAGTTGCAACGTCCATTTCTTCAGTTTAGTGAAATATTCTGCCTCTTTTCCGAATTCTTTGTCGCCGCTGTTCCTCCATGAAGAAGATATTTCTGTTTACTGCATTTTACCAAATAATAAACAATATAAAAATAAAACCCGAATTAAACCGAACAACAATCCAGTCCGAGTTTTGCGTATCCTGAGGTGACCGTCGTGCTTAACGTCACCTATCCAGGTGAAACAGCTGCACGAGGAAAATTAACCACATAATTAAGGTACTTATGAGGCCTTATAAAGAATAAACGTGCTACAGACGTTAATAATTTACAAATATATATTGTATTCCTTAAGCAGAACGGTTTAATATGGTTTTCCTCTGGCTTTTAGAAGAGTATGTGCAGTAACGCTAAGTGAGGATTAGCCCACTTGAGCCGGTTAACGGTAAATCGTTTTAAAGCAGGCTCGTGCGGCAGAGGAGAAGAAAATTCTAGTAGGTCTTTACTAAACACATTTCATTCTGTACGTGTTTAATCGCAGACAGGTTTAAATGAAACATTTATAATAAATAAATCATGCATAAAATATACTTTTAAATAATCATCATACAAACCAAGTTTGATTAGTGGTGTCTTTTGACTTATTGGGGGACAAAACAGACCTGCCTGAACCTAAATCTTCATGTTAGGCTTTAATTTTCAAGTAATTTAATTATCATCAACATTATTCATGTACCAGGCACTTTATTATACTATTAAACAGCTCCTTCGTGTAAATCCTGTATTTAAACAGTCAATCGCATGTAGACAAGATAGTCTTCTGAAGCTCAAACCCAGCATCAGAATGGGGAAGAAAAGCGATTTCTGTGACTTTGCACGTGGAATGGTCAGCGCTAGAACTGCTGATCTACTAATATTTTCACACAAGGATCTCTAGGATTTACAGAGACCATCTCCTGAGACCCTCGGTAATCACTGCTCAGGTAAGGGATCAGTAATCAAATACTTTTATTACATGACATTAAAAAAAACACAAAACAATTCATACAAACAAACAAACCATGTGATTTTTAGCTTGCTGTGTTTAAAATTTCAGGTGGGTCAAATTTCAGCCAGCTGAATAATGAGATGGTCTGGTTTAAATAAAATGTGAATTAAAATATCCTAAATCATATATTATTATTATTTGATTTTCTGCTCAACCATTGTAATAAGTTCTTTGTGACATGACAAAGCACAATCCTGGCAAGAAAGAAAGCATAGCAAAACTCAAAGTAGTGGATAGTACAATCACTGCAGGGCTTGCAGAGGCACAGTGGTTTCCACACCACTGCACAGACCTGGGTTCGAGTCCTGCTCATTATTTGAGATATGGTGAAGCTACAGCAGTGCATTTTGTTTGCCACTGTAAGCCTCTGTTTCTCTCTTTGGATTTTTGTTTTAAAAACATATACAGTGTGGATTGTTTTGCATTGTTAACACTTCAGAAATTCGGTCTTGTGCCGAATTTAAAATAATAATAATCATGAAAAAAAATCAACTCATTGAACTCAGTGCCGTGAATGGCATAGAAGAGTATATCATTACATCACCACCAGTTTCGCTTTTAAAATTCAACACATTTTGTGTAAAATCCAAAGTAAATAAGAAGTTACATTTATTCGTATACAGTCATATGCAAATGTCTGGTCACCCTGGTCAAAGTTTTATTTGATTTCAGACACAGCCAATTGTTTAGAAGGTAGGCATCACAAATAGAACAGTTCTACAAAATGTAATGCTTAAACTTGTAACCAGCAAACAAAAACATGATGGAAAAAAAATGTTGTGCTGTGAAATGTCACGGATTTAAACTGACTTTTTAGTAGTTTATTTATTCATGTCGGTTCCTCTCATACAGATTTCTAAAGGGTACACAAAGTGGGTAAAGCCAGACCAGGCAGTGTAAGACAATGGAGTGAATTCTAATGTAGTGTCAATGAAATGAGAAGGCATCAGCAAGAGAATCTGGCATAAGAAGTGCCCAATCTAAATCCAGCTTTGGTTCCAACCAGGACCACCCAAAGAGGACTTTTTAATGTGAGCAAGACGCATAATCACACAACAGACACAAAAGCATCCTTCAAATTTCTCATTAAAACGTAAGGATAAAAAATGAGGCCTACAGCATGTGCGCTAACACTGACATCTGTCTTCTTTAGATGAACTGCTTGTTTTAAATAAGTGCAACATGTGAGAGTAACAAACATTTAAATACTTGGCAGACATTGGCACCAATAAAAGAGAATGCACTATTGGGTGTACAGCATGTGCAACCAAAAAAACCCATTATAACAGGACATTATGACTTGTTGGCAGGGATACAAACAATACATAAAGTATAAAGCGCAGGTTGAATAGATGAAATTCTTCACTTAAAAGAAAAAAAAAAAATCACTTAAAAAGCATACAAAAACATTGTTCAATCTAATCTCGGTCTGCCTGTTAGCATATGGATGATTACCAAGGACGATTATTCTGCTATTTAGCCTGGACTGGAAAAGAACAGAGAAGCAAAGCCTTTCAAGCAAAACCTCTTGCATCGGAACAGTATTAAACTTCCCCCAGGGGGTCCGATTACATATTAGCTGGCCCTTCGGAATAATATTTCAAAGGGAATTTTTTTTGTACCAAAGAGGACGTGAATTGCACAATTTCTTCCTTCCTTGTAAGTATACATTGTTTTAAACATAGATGATTCCACTTTAAAGAGCCTTTTCATGTTTGTAGTCTAAGTATTATTAAGAGTGTTAAGTTTTTCCGTTTTTAGTCACTTAGCAGCATAAACATTTATTGATGGATTCATACATTTTTTATCAAGTTCTCCATCACATGCCTCTCAGTTTTTTTCTTAGTCCAGGGAAACGTTACCGTTTTTGTTTGTGGTAATCATCAACACATGACTGATCCAGTAAACAGAGACTTAACTCAAAATACACCTACGTTTTCTTCTCAAGGTCATTTCCTCTCAGTAAGCCCTTATTGAATGTGTAAAGAAACATTGGCCCATGGAAAAAACATATTATTTGTTTATGCTGACAGAACCTAGCACAGGGTGTTTTGGATGAGCTACGATCCAGCCTCTTGCTCTTGACCTAGGGCTTCGAGCAGCATGCCCATGGGTGTCCTCCTCAGCCCGATACTCTCTAGCTTGTTCTCCACTTTGTTCTTTAAGCTACGTAGTCTCACTGAGGCATGAACCAGGATCACTGAAAGAAAAGTAAAGGGAATAACATTAGCATTTCAAAGGACAGAAATAGACATAGGCAATGCAAGGTTAAGGCTATAATCCCCAAAATTTCTTTGATTCAACAAAAACATCACAACTTTTGGCAGAAGAAAACATACAGCTCATCAGTTAAGGGTTAAGCGCCAGGCTGAACTAGTTTTCATTTCCATGGCATGCATTGGAAACAGTTTTAACAGTAATTTTCATTAAAAAAAAAAAAAAAACTAGCCAAAGCTCACTGTTTGGAAATACCAAACAAAAATAAAGCTCCATCCATCAGAATTTCTTTCAAAGTCACATCCCAAAACACATTCCCATACTGCCCAGTGAATGTATAAATGCTTTTTTTACGAATTTACTCAATATCGGTTGTCCACATTGGGTTTTTTTTCTTCCCTCCAGTTAACATGCAAAACCCACTTTTACACCTATATTATCAGGTTTATCGTTTTATGTTGTCAGCTAGAAGGTATGCTCACAATTTTGTGATGCAGTCTTACAATACAAGTAGCTGCTTGTTAAGGTCCTTGCTCAAGGACTCACCAATGGCAGTTGGGCAAAGCGGGGATTGAGTGGAGTGTCTGACCTCCACACAAGTCATAATCAAAGACAATTCTGTGTAATTGAATGATATACAACAAAAGTTAGATTTCAGGGAATGACAATATTGTGATTGGACGGTGGGTTGTTACACCACCTCAACAAATATATAAGGCAAATAATCGTTTGGCAAGGAACCTTAACTTTTACATGAGATTTAGTACTGTGCAAAGGTTTATTAAACCACAATTTGATTTGTTGTTTGAGCAACAGTATAATGACCATATATAACATATATAACATATTGTCTACTATCAGATTTTAAACTTAGATTTGTCACTCCAAAATACACTTTTCCACTAATCGTTATTGCTTTGTGAGCTTAGCATATATTGGCCTTTTCACTCCAATTTCCTTTCCAAAAATTGGTTTCTGGAGTGCCACCCTTTTAAGAAGACCATGAAAAAAATCTAAATAACATTTATTTGTGCTGTCAAGAATTAAAAACAGTACTACATACTGGCAGCTGCTGTGGCTCTGTGGTAAGAGCCAGCTGTTGCAGCTCCTGAGAACCTGGATGTGAACCCCGGGCTGGGCTTGTAACTTAAAGGTCAGGTGGTATGATAACAGAAACCTGCAGTGTCCAGGGTGTTTATCTGCCTGCGTCCAGTGAATTTCAGGATCTGAACCTTTGTGCTAAGCTTGGGTATAACAATGTTTAACGATACCGTAAAACATATAGAGATACTAACTTAAAATGGGGAAGGCGATTCCAAAGAGGAATACAGCCACCTCTCCTATTATGGAGACCAGAAAGTAGCTGGAGCCCAAGATGGCAATCAGGCAGAGGGATGGATAGTTCCTGCGGAAACGTCTAACCACAGGCTTGTTATCCGCAGCCCAAACGAAGCCCAGGAACACAGAGATGACCACGGCTGCCCCAAGAATGACTGCGAATGGCTGGAAATACCTGAAAAACATAAGATGATACATGAGGCGGATACAACCAAAGCTACCAATAGCTTTATTAGGTACACCGCCTTGTTTCTACACTCACTGTCCATTTACCATCCGTTCAACTGACCACAGAACTATACTGATCACAAAAATGTATTTTATGAATGAAATATGAAATACAGAGATAAGGTACTATTTGGGTGACTAATCATTCTCAGCCCTGCATTCACTCTGGTGTGATGGTGGTCTGTTTGTGTGTGTGTTGTGCTGGTATGAATGGGTCAGACACATGGACAATGATCCACCGTCCCAACAGCACCTGATCTGTGTTGGTTCTGACAATAAAAAGGGTAGTAGGTACAGAAACAGAGGGTCTACAGAGCCTGAATATATTGTGGAACTTACATATTGGACAGCACGTATATGGCACTGGATTAAGAACACAGACCAGTTTTGTGGCCTGAATAAAATTACCAGGTTATTAATCTATCTAAACAGCTGAACAGTTTTGTTTTTACAATGACTGATTTCAATTGATTGTCTTGACCTAACATAACAGTCAAAAGAGGTTCTTCTTGCTTAAATAGATGTCACGCGATTTACCTTTTGTTTCAAAACTATAAAAGCAAAGCATACAATGTGTAACTGTGAACAAATAGCTTACGTGAACAACTCAGTACAATAGTGGCACACGTCACTATGTTTCCTTACCCTACTATAAGCAGGAAAGCCGCCGCAGATGCAAAATAGTTTGTCTGATAATACAGCAAATTATTAATTATCCGGTTGTTCCACTTCTCCAAATTACGAACATCTGGCACGGAGAATCGCGCTGAGCCCAAAAGAAAATCATCTAAACCTCGCAAAGGCGGAGGCCGAACGTCCACCATTTTCGATGCTTTTATGATACTACAAATCCCATCATGCACTGCAAACAGGCAGCTCGCCTCATGCGTTGGGTCGACGCTCCGAGCGTGAAACCTTATAAACACAGACCGAAATCGCGGTTCTTTTCAAAATGTATGATTAACAGTTATTGTTTTACTTTCTAATCACTAGATTTTAGTTAATTTAAATACTTATATAAATAAGTATAAATAATTTAAATAATGTCCAGTGACAAAAACGAAGGCATTGATTCTGGGCAATAACGTTCTCAAAGCCAGAAGTGCACTGAAGGAGTTTCATAATGAGAAGGAGATATGCTGGAAATGCCAGCATTATTTTTTTTACACTTATTTAATGTTGCTATGGGCATCAGTGTATCAATAAGGATTTACACAATAAATTCTACATCTAATATATGTTAAAGTTTAAAGCGTCTTGAAATTACATTCAGATCTGTATCCCTTGTAAGGGATTTCTAAATACACTGCTCACAAAAATGAGAAGAGATGAGAATTTTTGTGTAGTTGCTACTGCATAAAACAGCTCGAGTTAAAAGTCATAGAACACCATTTTATTTCAAAAACAAAATGGAAAATGACATATCTGAATACCCTGGGTGAGGAAGCCTATCTTTAGTCTGTCTGGAACATGGTCATCATCTTGAGCGCCGATATATTGGACTGAGGGCAAGTTTTTCCCATGGGAAGATGGTCATGTAGCATATCAAAAAAGACCATCATAATACTTTATTAATATTGTTTAGTCATGATGTGCACCACAAATAAATAATACAAAGACAAACCTAATAAGCAAGCACATATAAATCACTAAAAAGAACACAAAGAAAACCAAAGAAGCAAACAAAGTGAAATTTGGACTGAATTCAAACAGTTATCGTTACCATAAGCCTGATAAACAGTAAAAAAGTTAGTCCAAAATAGACATAAATGCTATCAGCATGAACAATTCAGTTATTTCATTTTGCTAAATGACTGGTGGTGCAACCCCACCCGCACCAACCCTGGGTCAAGTCCTGGTTTCACCTCATACAGAAATTATTATACGTGTCTGAGGGAGGGGAGGTCGCACAGGAAATCAGAAGTCATCACAGCAGTGACTCTGTGATGGACTCATGTCCCATCATGCCCTCTTCTTCAGGGATGGGCAGCCGAGTCACCCATAGCCCATACCAGAAAAATGTGGTTTTAAAATGTTGAAAACCAGCTATTTAAATAAAACAGTGTTTTAAACTGTTTTATATTACTGTCAAGTTTGCAGAGTGATCGACCAATTTGCAAATGATAAAAGCAGCCATTCTCTAGAGTTATGCTCATTTGGAGTTATATTTCTTGTGTTTGTTTTTTTTAGTGCTTTCAAAAATGATGGGATATTTCATTTTGAAGTATCCCCTCATTTTTGTGAGCAGTATACATGATATCATATGCAGATGCATCTTAATTCACCTGCTACTACTAGATTTTCACTGTTCAATAAGAACACATACTAAAGTGTCTATCACAGTCTGAAAATGACTAATAAAATACCCCTGAGTAATTACCATCTACATACAGACTATGGAGGAACAGGTAAAAATCTCTCAGGGATTCCACAAGCACGTGAACATTTTTAAGGTTCTCCATCTTATTCCATCCCTTTCTGCAGAGTCAGTCAACACGGAAAAAAAGTTCTACTGATACTGTCCCCGGCTTCCATCTTTTGGGGGAAGTTGGCTAGGGTCCTCCATAAAAGGGTTTGCTGAAGAAAAGAGACGAAGAACGTGAGCTTATAGCATGAACAAAAAAACTATCTACAGCAATGGTCAATTTTGTCTCAGCATTAATCGTTCAACAAATGCCATTTGACAAAAAAGCACAGGTGATATCTTCTGTATCCTTGATAACTTTGGTTTTATTACAATGCAGTAAGGAAATATTTACCAAAGGTGGAATGCAATATAATAATGAATGAAATGTTCAAATATTCCACTGCAAAACCAAGCTGTCCATTCATTCGCTCATTTTCTCATCTGCTTAATCCTGGACAGGGTTTCGGGAGAGCTGGCTCCTGGCTCTCTGGCACAGGGCTCAAGGCAAGAATAATCATAGACAGGGTGCCAGTCCATCGTAGGGTACACAAAGTCACACAGTGGACACACACTAGGGCGATTTTTAGCGTAATCGATTAAAAAAAAAAAATTTTTTTAATCTTTTTTAGGTAAATACGTAATGAATTTTGCATGCTGTGCGGAATAAGTATTTATAGTCAAAATCAAAGTATCATGTATAGGGGTTGTCGCACACGCAGCCTACTCAGGCGACCACACCCAGTTCACCACACGCTCATTGTCACCGTTGTTCTAATTGCTCGCACCTGGTTCAAATCTGTGCACTCCTTTATATTCACTCCCTTCACCACCCGTCCCTGCTAAGTCTCGTGGCTCTTTCCTCGTTACTAAATGGTCTCTCTTCATTGTGTTTATCGCCTACTTACTGTGCTCCGACCGATCATTCCATATTTCCACTCTGATTTTGCCTTGCCCTTTGGATTACGTCTGCCTGTCTGTTTGCTGTTACTGTGTATGATCCTGGACTGTTTTTGATTCTGCCTGCCGATTTCCAAATGAACGCCCGTTTTGATCTCTGTACACTGTGCCTGGGTCTGCCATTTCTACGCTCGCATTACTTACGGTTTTGGAATTGCTGTGCTGTGTATCTGGTAAGTAAGATCCCAAAGCCCTCAATCAGGGCCAGCAGAATCCCCCCCATCATGGCAGAGCCCACCATTGCCAAAGGTCCACCTAAGAACATATAAACAAACATATATCGTCAAACCTCGTTCTCCAAACGTACTTTGCTTGCTAGAAATCTTATGGAAAATGAATACTCAGATAACTGGGTGGTACAGAATACCTAATCTGTGGAGGCCTCCCTGTGTTTGAGTGGGTTTACTCTGGGTATTCTGGTGTCCACATACATAAGTGTTAGTTTAATTGGTGTCCAGTAATCCTAGTTTGTGTATGAGTGTGTGAGCGTATGTGTCCTATAATGGAGTGAGGATGTTCCTGCCTGGGGATGTTCCTGCCTTGTGCCCTATGCTGCCCTGAGTATTCAGATAAAGGTAGCCCTATATATATTAATTATAATGAGTGTATAGACATGCAGATCTGATATGCAGGATTATATAAGAAATTAAATAATGCTGACATAACTTGAAATATCCTGGGTTCACTGAAATAAAAGTAACACATACCAGATGCTTAATTTTCCATACTGTCCCAATTTGGATATATATATATACTGCTCACAAAAATTAGGGTATGTTTCAAAATGTAATATCCCATTATTTTTGTAAGCAGTGTATATATATACTGTATATACATATTTATCCTGTTAATTGTATATATAATAATCACTCACTGCGTGATGCCAGTATTGCGCCTGTCATGGCCCCGCTGGTGATGGAGTTCCATGGGTCTTCTTTCCCCCTGAGCCTTACCAGACCACAATCAATGGTTGAAAAGAGTCCTCCCCATACGGCAAAACTCCCTGTGGTAGTTACAAAACGTGGTTTGTTTACAGTGTTCTAAATTTGCCTCAAAACATCAGATTTTGGAACAGCTTTGCCTTGGACCTTATGAACATTCAACGAACTGATATAAAAGGTTATTAGTAGCCTTTAAGCTTTACCTTTCTGTATGGTACCATTAAAGTATGCGGTATAAAACTACAGTGGTTAGATCCATTATAACATTATTAAAACTGAACCTTTCTCACGACAGGAAGACATTCAGTTCAAATCAGTTGAAATCCTTTACATGCTATCTCGAATCTAGGGATCCCAAACTAGGGTCTGTAAGGTTTTGTAAAAAAATATTTTGCACATGCTAAATAAAATTAAAGCAACAAAAATAAACTTAAAATCAAACTGTATTGTTGATTTGTAGCTAAAAGTGTCTTGTAACTGTCTTGAAAAGAGAAAACGAACCAAAATGAAAAAGGGGAGAAAGCTATAAAAGGAACACAAAGAAAATGTCAAAAGCTATAATTAATTTTAATGAATTGCTTTTCAAAGAATCACTTTATTCTTTTTGGTCTCTCTCTGTGGGGGTTTTTCTTTAGATACTATTGGGTAGGCTCCAATGACAAAAGGCTGGGAACCACTCCTATAGCTGCAGTACAAGATTAAGTTTTAAACAAGGTTTGTACTAGTGACCAGACAGCTGTGAGAAGGCTAATCTCATGATTGCCAGAGCTTTCCCCTCTAATAGGCTTTCATTGTGCAGTTCCTTAGGGACAGAGCACGGTTTCTCACACAATCAATGAAGTAGATACCAAAGAATGAACATAATATCACAACCCAGTAACCCAATAATGAAGTCCATTTTTGGGTCAAATGTTTTGTCCGTGTAACATTAAACTCTGCTACAGAATAAAGAGACAGAATGAAGATATAGTATTAATGAATCACAACAGCACGAAAAGTGAGACAGAAGGAAAAACCTCACCACCAATCTGTGGTGCTCTGATGCGCACTGCATTTGCGCTGCCTTTCAGTCTGTATCGTATGCCCTATAAAATAAAAAAAATATACATTAATAAGCATTCAAGCACAAAGCATAACTATAAAGTGAAGATGCTGGCATTGAAACCCACCACGGGTGCATTTCGAAAGCCTTTGACAGACTGAAATATTCCGCCACCGATGGCCCCCATTGTAAAGGCACCCCCACAATCATCTACTATTCTCCATGGACTAAACAAACACAAAAACACAATGACAAAGAAGTGCTGTGATTCAACAAAGAAAGGTCTGTGACCAAGCATTTACAGGTTACTTATTTAATAATGGAAAGCAAGCTATCTCCAAAAACCTATACACTTGGGAAATAGCTGAATCTGGCTGGTCTTTTTCAAATAAACAGCAAAGAAAACACTTTTCAAAAGGGGAACAGAGTAAAAGGGCTAAGACACGCCAAAGCTCACAACGGTTGTAGAAAAAAAATGGGTACAATCTTCAACAGTACGTTGTATATGACCACGTTATATTATCATAAAATATTTATAAATACATTACATTATACCATTGCAAAAACAAACAGTCTGAGGGTGGTCCTTTGCACCATACATTGTACAAAACATACAGCCGTCTACTCTCCATGCAACACTGGCGTTACAATGGCTCACAGTGAAGAGCTCAGTGACTTTCAAAGAAGCTTGAGTGTTGTCCTGCCACTATTTCAAAAGGGAAATCTCCAAAAGCAGCAACAGTTTATGCTAAAGCTCACAGGACAGCGCCTTAAAACCATCCACCCAATCATAAGTCTCACTGCAAACATGAAATGATGGTCAGTGCTTCCTGGATTGGATTTTATGCTCTAGCCATGGTACATAGGCACAAAAACACATGAAATGCGATGGCTGGATTGGTGTAAAACACGTCCGCATCGGGCACTTGAGCAATTCTACAATTGAGCTATTCTGACAAATCTGGGTTCTATATACTACTTCCCCAAATCCACAGTGTCAAAAAAATCCACTGGCTTGGTAAGGAGCACCAAACCAAACATCTGCGTACTGGTTCATCTCTGTGTGAGCAGGTTTGTTTCACCGGTTCGAATTTCTGAGACATTCAGAGCCATTAACTGACTTAATCCTGCTCACACTGATTATGTGATTGTTATTGTTGTGATTGTTAACACAAAGAAGCTCGTACCAAAGAAAAAGACTATGTCTGTCATTTAGACACAGATTGGCTTTATAGAAGATGACACCAAACAAAAAAGTCAGATATAAAAAGTGTGGGAAAGGGTTCAGTAGCCAAAGGTTATGCCACCAATGACTTTCAACACTTGGAGCACAATCACGTTAACACTACTAAATATGAACAGTGCATGACTCAAAAAAGAGAGAGAGAGACTGGCAACAAGTGCCTCCGCAAAGCTAGCGATAACACAAGCATTTACAAACCCTACAAAATCTAAAAAGGATTCAAGAAGATGGAAAGAAATAACCGATGCCATACCCTATCACATCTCAGAGGATGATTACAATTTCGAAGAATGATTCCATAAATACTTCATCTGTGTCCTGCCTTCAGGTATTTTAAACACATAGCATTAGATTACATGCATTAGAAAAAATATCCCAGGTTTAATAGTGAGCACATTTACGGTACATTAATTGGCAGTGAACTATGAATAAAAGCATTCCTTATTCATAATCGAGGTGATATGTTCAATGAATCGTGATCTTGATTTAGCATATTTATATTTGCCAGCTCTAATGCTGGTTGACATTTCTGCACACTGGTAAATCTCTCCGATGCAGTGCTCACTTTGTGTTTAATAAAACGTATCTGCACTGTAACATCTGTCATTACAACTCAACTTCAACTTAATAAAAAATGTTAATTACAAAAAAAAAAGTTAATTACCAAAAATAAGGTCAATAACTTTTTTTCGTAAGGGCAGCACAGTGGCTCGGTGGGTAGCACCAGTGCCTTACAGCGAGAAGGTCTCGGGTTTAATCCCAGGGTGGAGCGACCTGGGTCCTTTCTGTGTGGAGTTTGTATGTTCTCCTCATGTCACCGTGGGTTTACTCTGGGTACTCCGGTTTCCTCCCACAGTGCAAAGACATGCGTGTTAGGTTAATTGATGTCTCTAAAAGTGGCCCTTAGTGTGTTACTCTGTGCGTGTGCGTTTGTGTGTGCCCTACGATGGATTGGCACCCCGTCTAGGGATGTTCCTGCCCTTGCCCAGGGTTGCTCAGCTGGCCCGCGACCCAGTGTGGATTAAGTAGAAGATAATGAATGAATGAATTAACTTTATAGTAAATGCGCAGAATGCATATATTATTCTGAAAAGAGAGTGTCAGTAGGGCTTGTCTGTTTCACCATAGTGCATAAAAAAAGAAAAGGAAACAAAAATGAAATTCAACTGCATTGATACCGAAACAGACCTGATAAGTTTAACCTGTTGTATAACCAGTGATTTCTATAGACGTACCCTAATACAAAGACTAACAACGAAAACAACTTTAATAAAAGAACCCACCGTCCACGAAGAGAAAAGGTGGCATCTAATTAAATAGCTCTAATAATTATTTTTGATTAACACCTCTAGATGATTGATAAATCCGGCACATAAGTTGTACATTACCAAGGTTCACGGGCATATTCCTCCATGACTACCGACGTTGTCGTGATGCAGCAGCTTGGGGACGGAGGGTTGCGTTCCAAATTGTTCCCTACTACCTACATATTAAACTAGATAGAGCGCATTTGCTAATTGTTTGTGCCCTATGTAGTACGTTTCGTGTAGGGAATATGAACTGCATTTGCGATGCAACCGTACTTTTTAAAGTCTCCGTCGTAGCTATTTAGTTGGGGATCTTTCGACCTACACACAGAGCAACACGTCACATTGGAAGGTAACAATTAAAACGTTGGCCATTTAAAAGCAAGAATACTCGTAACCTGTGTGCAATTACTACGTAAACAATCAACTGTGTAGGCAAAAACCAAAGGCGGGACGTGTGACGTCATGGTTCAGCGACGGCGGTGAAGCTTGTTTGGTTCGCTTGAATGAGACGGTGAAGTGTACTTTATAAAGGGTGCGTTTGCTCATTGTTTTTTTTAAATTTCATAAATATCGGAATATGCAATGTATTGATATTATGCAATACGTGTACAACTGTGTCTTTTCTGTCTTGATATTTTATGTAACTGCCAGTCTATGTTAACCGTATATGCTAAGCTAACTCATGGCTAATAGTGAGGTGTGAAAATCATGCAAACGAACTGGTTGTGCTATTAAAACACTGGGTCACATATAAATAAATAAATAAATACATTTTCTCCCCAGATGCCTCTGCCACCAGCTCTCCTAGCTCGCCTGGCCAAGAGAGGGATTGTAAAACACGCAGAACATGGTAAGACCTCGGTTGAAGCACAATTACTAAAATAGTTTGGACAAAGAAGTGGAAATCCCTAATTATTAAATGAAGAGGGCTAGTAAGGATTTGGCTTTGGGCTGTGTCCAAAATGATGCCATAATCAGTATTTCCTGGGTTCTACAGGCTGAGTCAAAAGTCACAGAACACTTTGCGTGCTTTTTGCTTGCAAAAAAAGGCTGCCAAAACCATTACTGACGTTTCTTCATGGGTAGCTGTCTTCAGACGATCACTACATAGCTCGTCGTCCACAGTCCGATCCGGACAGACTGAGGCTTCTCAGTCAGAAAGTCCAGGCTCCAGTTACAAAGAGGTGTTCAGACCTAAGGTGCTCAGCTTTCCAATCACATGCTGGGGAATGATGGTGTTGAATAGCCAGTTGGACTGTGATAGAAATGGCAGTGTCTGTTGAACGGTTCGGACCTGAGATATTGCTAGTCAGACTTCTGACACTCTGTATCTGTTGATATATATAATAATATGCTGCATGTCCACCTTCTCATTGGAAAAACTTGCCCTTGATCCAATAATAAGCTTGAAAGAAAGGCCCCTCACCCATTAGGCCAGACTTTTTTATTGCTTGTTTCACGGATCCGCCGACGATCATATTTGAAGAATACAAAAAAAATTATTTGCCGCAGCACCAATGGTTGAAATTTAATTTATTTATATATATATATATATATATATATATA